>OZ026616.1:68457867-68511867 GCA_964020975.1 Hermodice carunculata
AATGCATATGATAGATCAGGTAGGTCTATTTTGTTGCCCAGTAACTAATTACTTAAAATATACACATGTTTTAGGACATCAGAGACACTTAAGACAAGGTGCTGCTTTGATAGCTTTGTATCATTGCATTTGGCAAGATTTCAGATGATTTCTGAAAATACACAGCAAGTCCATGCACTTTAATAACTGGAATAAAAAAACCCTCGCTGACTAGGTAGTCCCAGGATGTACTGTCTAGGACACTTACCCTGTGCCTTTGTGCGCTTGTACAGCCTGGGATCACCTAGTCAAGAGGGCCAACTAGTTTGGCCTAGTGCACTCTTCCCCATGCCATGTCTGTGTAACATACGTCACATATACGTTGGTTGCTTCTATTGAAAAACACTTTTTATTTGAATAAAAGATGAACAATGGTTGGGTAAAAGTCTGAATATTTGTTTAGGTTTAGCCTTTCCTAGTTTAGTTTAAAAAGGTCCACAGAGTTATAAAAATCAATAAAAATGATTACGTTTGGGAAAGCACATACCAGTTTATACCTACAATGTGACATATTTCAGGGAAAATGCCTGACGGCAAGCTACCAAGATTAGCATTGGGCAGTATGCTTTTTCAAGACATATGCTTGACGATTATTGGTGTTGTGTTAACAGCATGGTCTTACATGGCAGGTAGGTAGCTTGTAAAATGCTTCAACAATCGAAATTATGTATGGGTTATGCACAATGCTTGACTCGAAATCATCATTAAATAAGTAAACATGAAGTCAAACCTTCAGATGTTCAAACTACAGGGGGTATACTAAAAACATTTTCCCGGAAACCAGTTATATGTAATATGCTCCCCCCGCCTCCATGACACACACACACACTTTGCAGAGGGCGGGGCAAATAATTTCCTCGAGTCGGTTGGTCAACGGGTCTCTCTGTGGATACTCGGCAGTTTCTGCACAATAACTCGAGGTTTTTTCAGCTATAACTTCTATACAACACAGGTATATATTGCTCCATAAAGGTTGCATAATGTTTCAAGATGGCCTAATTTCCAAGGGTCACTTTAGCTGAATTTGGTTTCGTTCGCTGACTTCAGTAATTTTTCCTTTACAACTTTTAGATGGCACAGGTTTATGGTCCTATATTGGGGCCAGTTTAAGTAAGGATGACCTTGACATAATTCCCAAGGTCATCGCGCTTCTCTGCTGGTTTTAGTTTTTGCGTAATGATATTTTTCACTGACTACTTTCACATTTACAAGTTATGTTCCTGTATGAGGGCTAAAGTAAGTTTGAGGAATGGTGACCTTCACCCAGTCTCAAGGGGACAGAGCCACATATTGGTAGACTGCAGGGATTGCGCAATACTTCAACAAGTTGTTGAGGTATGACTGGTGTACTGCACAGGTATATATTCTCGTGCAATGGCTACTCTAAGTTCCAAGATGGGGGACCGTGGCCTATGGTCTGCCACTGTGGTGAATTCAGTCTCTGCATTATGCATATTTTACACACGCGACTTTCAGATTGCACAGGTGGTCTGATATAAAGGCTAGGTTGAGTTTGAAGAATGGAGACCCTCACCTAATTTCAAAAAGGTCACATTGCCCCCTCCCATTTCACAGAAAGCAGGTCAAATAGCTTTGCTCATGTCAGTCAGTTTGTTTGTTGGTTTAACTCTTTCTGTTGGTAGACTGCAGTTTTGTCCAATAGCCAAGACATTTTTGAGCTGCACCCTTTTAACTGCAGAGGTATATATTTTTCTATGAGGGCTATGCTGCGCTTTAACATGGGTGGCCTTGACCTTATTTCCAAGATAACAAGGCCATTTCAATTTGGTTTCTGCATGCTAAGTTAGTAGCTGTCACACTACACAGGTTTATGGTCCTCCATAGGGACTAGTGTAGGTTTGAAGATGGATGACCTTGACATAATTCCCAGGCTCACAGAGCCATTTTATTTCATGAATTTAGTTTTTGCACGATGCATATTGGTTCACCTAAAACGTTCATATTACACAGGTTTGTGGTCCTGTATAAGTTAAGTTTGAAGAATGCTGACCTTCACACAATTCTCTGTGATTTTTAAACATGTCTTGTTTCCATAAGATTCTATTTTACTTGAGATTATTTTCACTCTAACTAATTTTCGAGTTAGCTGACCTTAATTATTCAACGGGTGGTGATGTTGCAATGTTTTTAGCTCAGCTGACTTGTCAGTCGGCTGAGCTTGTATGGTGGGTCTTCGTGTGTCGTTCATCTGGTGTCTGCCATAAAAATTCACATTTTCGACTTCTACTCCGAAACCACTGGGCAGATCCACTTAAAAATGGTGGGAATATTCCTTGGGTGGGTCTCTGCGAAGTTTGTCCAAATGGTCATGCTCATGCGATTTTGGGATTTTTTACCTCAGCTGACTTGTCAGTCAGCTGAGGTTTTTTGAGGGTCCGTCGTCCGTCCGTCCTTCGTCTGTCCGTCGTCCGTCCGTCCGTCGTCCACAATTCACATTTTCGACTTCTTCTCAAAAACCGTCAGCCAGATTCACTTCAAACTTGGTGGAGATATGCCTTGGGTGAGTCTCTACCAAGTTTGTTCAAATGGTCATGGTCCAGTGATTTGTGGATTTTTAATGAATTTTTTTCGTCTTTATTGGGTAAATCTTAAAAAATCTTCTTCTCCGAAACCACTCACCCAATTGCTTCGATATCACACAGGAACACTCCCTTGGACTCCTAGTTCTTAATTTGTTCACCAGGTGGCGCTGCAATTTTTTCCTAATTTTTTATGAATTTTTGTGTGTTATAGCTATTTTCGACTTCTTGTCCAGAACCATCACTCAGATTAAGCTGAAACATGGTGGATATGTTCCTTGTAGAAGGGTCAAACAAAGTTGTTCACTATGTGGGAATGCTGCAGATTCCTGATTTTTAATGATTTTTTCAATTCTGGTACTTATCGGTCAATGCAGCTTTCCTATTGATTACTATGGAAGTCAATGGGCATTCTAATGCTAATTCACATTTTTGACTTCTTCTCCAAAACCGTCATCCAGATTAACTTCAAACTTGGTGGCAATGTACCTTGGATGGGTTTCTACCAATTTTTGTTCACGTGGTCATGCTCCAGTGATTTTTGGAATTTTTAATGAATTTTTGTTGTCGGTTTTTTTGGACAAATCTTAAAAAATCTTCTTCTCCCAAACTGCTTACCCAAATGCTTTGATATCACACAGGAAGACATCTAGGGACTCCTTGTTGTTAATTTGTTCACCAGGTAGCGCTGCAGTTTTTTTCTAATTTTTTTTGTGAATTTTTGTGTGTTATAGATATTTTCGACTTCTTCTCCAGAACTGTCACTCAGATTAAGCTTACACATGGTGGATATGTTCCTAATGGAAGGGCCAAACAAAGTTGTTCACTATGTGGGAATGCTGCGGATTCCTGATTTTAGCTCAGCTGACTTGTCAGTTCATAGAGCTGTGGGGTCACAGTGCAACATACATGAATTTATACTCTTCATTATAACTTGAGAACTACTTGAACTTTGATGTTGCACTTGTAAGTGTTCTTCTATAAAGGTCAGACTTACTCCGAACATGGTGTCCTTGATCCTTTCCCAAGTTCATAGAGCTGCAAGTGTGATGAATGTCCAGATCAGCTGAGGCTCGGGCTGTTCACACAGCCCTCTTGTTTAATGAATGCTTGGTTCTTTTTGTTTTGGTCAAATCTCAAACAATTTCTCCAAAACCACCTGTCCAATTGCTTTGAAATTGCAGAGGGTCATGTTTGGCGATCTCTTGACCTTAATTTGTTGAAGAGGTGGCGTTGCAATTTTCATTCAATTTTTAATGAATTATTCTGTGCTTTTTGCTATTTTCTTTTTCTTTTCTGAAACCGTCAGCTTAATTCACTACAAACTTCGTGACACTGTTCTTCTAGTGGGCTTCCACCAAGTTTGTTGGAATGGTCACGCTTAAATGATTTTTGTGTTTTTTATGAAATTTTTGTTTTTTTTTGGTGCCAAATCTGAAAAAAATCTCCGAAGAAACTGCTTACCCAGTTGCATCAAAAACACATAGGGACACTCCTAGGGACCTTTTAGATGCTATTTTGTTCATGAGGTGGTGCTGCATGTTTTATCAATTTATTAAGAATTTTGGTATGTTTTTCTTTTCTTTGTATCCCTGCTTTTATGGATGACGTTGTGTGTCCACTTTTGCATCCGCATTAAGACATTGACAATGAACATCCTTGGGCAAAACGGATGCGAGTTGGAAGGACGGCTTTGCTTATTGCAGAAATGGTGAGAATCAGGAGCTAAAAACAGCTCTTGGACTGGTCATTGTATAATGGATTTGGGCTTCAATAGCGGTTTTATGGCTCAGATGTCATTTATTTGTGATTTTTTGCCATTTTCGCAATATTCACAAGACTGCATGGCATCAATGTGTCTAGACAGTGGGCCTGATTTCAGCACATGGACCACAACAACATGGTCAGAATCGAATCACTTACTTTGCACCATCAAACTATTACTGGCCATGGGAAAGTATCCCTGTTGTTTTGATTCAGGCCTCTGCTTAATTTGTTCATGACAGGTGCTGTGCAGGGGCTATACAAATTGTTTAATTCAGGGCAAACCTATACATGTAAATGGATTGTTGAATCCCAGTCAGCCACGGAAAGTATGTGTCTTGACATTTTGTGCATGTTCGTGTAGGCACTGAAGCCCCTGATCAAGCATGGTGATGGAAGGTCGTGTGGCATTGATGATATAGTGCCAATGTGTAACAGGTTAATGTATCATTGTATTTTATGAGCCTGTACCAAAATTTAATGAAATTCATAAATTTATTAATATATAATTAGACCTGATTTCAGGTTTGCAATAATGTGTGCAGATCGACATTGCCATTTGCACTTTCAGTTTTACACCAGCACACATGCGAAGTCTGTGATGTTAGCAGCCAGCCTGAAACCTGTGTGTATAGTAAAGTTGTAAATTTTGCATCAGACAAGCAAAAGTCCCCTAGTGCTTGCCTGATCGGTCTTCAACTTTTTTCCAGGCAGCTCTGACCGATATATATATATTCTATTTGAATCAATTGGCAAAATGCATAACAAAATGACAGCAATAACAAGAATCTGAAACTTTAAGCACTCTTTGTCATGTTGGTGGATGTATTGAATGATCGCCAAGCATCTTTATGCATCTTCCTGATTGGCTAATATCAAGAAACCTACCAATCAGTCTATGTGAAGCTTGGAGTCCATTATTGCAGCACACGAGGTTGGAGGAGAGGCCTCACTCCAAAACCAGTCTGCAGATTTACTTCAAACTTGGTGGGAATGTACCTTGGGTGGGTCTCTGCAAAGTTTGTTCAAATGGTCACTGGCACCCAGACAACAAGTCACAATGTTATTTTGGAAAACCTGTTTAAAAATGCCTGAGCCAGATCGAAATCAAAACGACAGAAACTCGAAAGGTATCAAGGCTTGTTGCCATTGACATTTTGCTATTGTTGACTGATATTTGGCAGGACTTGTAAAAGGTGAGATTTGCAGGTACAGGGTTCGCACAGAGCTTGAAAAGGCTTGAAAAGTATGGAATTTGAATGCCCTCTGTTCCAGGCCTTGAAAAGTATGGAATTTCATAAAGAAGTCTTGAAAAGTATGGAAAATTGATTTTCAGGTTTAAAAAAAACCGAAACAGAAAAATCTGTTTGTGTGACTTTATTTTAATGTTTGTTTCAATACCTACAATTGTAGTTTGTTTTCTTTGCTAAATATTGCATCTATGGGGTTTTCTGCATTGCACAGCATCATGGGAGGCAGCTTTTTCAACTCTCAATGCAACGGGATTCTTTGCAAGATTTGAAAAACGAGCATGCGTCATTTTGATTATGAGTGATGGTCCATCATGATCAGGGCTCGACAATTCGCATCTCCGGAAGCCCGGGGCTTGTCAGAATTAGGCTCTGGCTAGTGGAAATAAAAAAGTGCTATCCCTGCGGGCTAGTTGGAATTTTTTACTAAAATCCGTCAAAAAATAATAATATTTTGCATGGCAAATTCATCTGCAAATTAACATCAAAATGCTATTTATCGGTGGGTTCAAACAGTGTTGGAAAAAATAGGTGCCATGAGATGACTTCCCGGGCAAAAACAGTACTCAACTGCCAGTCACAGGCAAGTGACAGCGTGGACACTGGAGTGGATCTGCGGGGAACTGACGCAGTCTCACGGACTGATTTGGGACACATTTGGCAATACCCGCTATCCCATACCTTTGTGTATTTGCCTGTGACTCCAATAATTGTTGCAATAAACACCGGAATCTTTATTTTCGTATGCTGCAATATAAACAAAGCTTCCGTTTGTGTGTTCCCTCTATAAATTCACACATGTTCACTGGGCGGAAGCCATGATGAAAACACCGAGCCGTGATTGGCCCATTTTTGCATGTGACTCAATTGACCAATCGGGTGATGTGTTGTGCGTCAGACCACATGGCCAAAGCAGCTGTTTGTGTACAGTTGCAGGAAAGATGTTGACGGTGCGCACGCTCCATTTCTGATTTGAAATATTAAAATTTGCGTTTGAATTTGATTTAAGAACACTGTTTATTGCGAGGAACTTGCCAATACTGTATACGCAAATTTACTACGATGTACAGATAGCATTCATGGTAGGTACGTAAACGATATGCATCCCATCACATCAGTGCATCACGGCATGATGATCAGAGGCACAGAAAAAGGATCCTGAAGCCAATGCAACTATTGAATCGTTATTTAAGTTTACCCGGGATACAGACTCCTATAGTCCCGGCAATTACAATGTATTTTTCATCGTTAGTCACCCCATGCAAATAGCTTACTTTCAATTTGTATTTTTGATATTTTACTAGTTTCTCTGTCAAACAGTTGCAACTAGAATCGTAAAATTTGACATTTTTGTTCGATTTTGCAAGCGACAATAAGCGGCAAATACATTTTAGGGTAAATGGTTTGTCTAGGCCTTAGCATTGTTAGAAAAAAATGATGTTCATAGAAGTTTTGTCAGGACAAGTAGATTATTGTTTTTTTGTTCAATATATAAATTGTATACATTGGTCGCCCTTTTGTAAGCCACCCCCAAAGAGATGCCACTCCCTCTACAAAGGCCACTTTGCTGTGCAGAAAGTATGGCATTTTCATTATGTTTTCCCCCTGAAGAGAGACCACCTCTCGTATTAATAAGGAAACATTTGGGGTGGCCTTATAAAGAGGGGAACCACTGTATATATATATATATATATATATATATATATATATATATATATATATACCCCCATAAAACCACAAATGATTGAGTTTGGAATTTTGGAAGTCCTTGAAAAAGTATGGAATTTTGGCTCTGCTATGCTGTATGAACCCTGAGGTAGGATTTCTTGCTACATTTGCATTTTTGATAGGGTTGACTGATGAGTGCATCTGCATATGAATTGCCATTGGAGATACCTGTCGTAACTGAAAGTGTTCCCAGGTAGTGGCAAAAGGAACGTCAGTTTCTTGCTTCATTGGGGGGGGGGGGGGGGGGGGGGGCAGAATCCCAGAAAGTGGTTTGTCTAGGGGGAACCCTGCTCAAAGTTTTTGTTTGTTTTAAAGTTTGGACTTAGTTTTTTCAGGGGGTGGGGGCTGCTGGAGTTGTGTGGTCTTGTCAAAAGTATTATGTTCATGGTGTTTATGAATTCAAAATTAAAAATTAAATGTGCCCTGCTTAGCTCTATGTAGTGAACTAGAGACATGGTACAGAAGTGAACTTTATTATATTAAACATAAAATTTCGATTTAAATAAATTAAGGGGAAAAATGACTGACAGATGGGTGAAACTACTATAGGCGTGATTATAGTAACCACATGTCTAAGTTGAAGTATTGATTAACGCTGTGATGGGCACACATGCCTGATCAGCCCTGAATTTTCATTTGTAGTCAATAGTAATTTGGGTATATTTTTCAGATTCAGGTCTTATAACAAGTAGAAGATGCAGCCTGTACTCTGTCCGAGTGCAAGTACTAATGTCGGCAGTAGTGAAGATACAGACCAATCATCAGGACCTGAGTGGGGCAATACTGATACCAGTGATAGTGACCTCTCAGACCTTGAAATGGATAAAGTTACTATGAACTTTCACTTAAAAAACCTGGAAAATGATTGAACAGCCAATTTCAAATATGTGGACACTGCCTCCATCCTTTCATTGCATCTGTCATTAAAATCAATTACTAAAATAACATTTTGCATGATAATGAATGGGTTTTCTTTGTTCATTGATACCTTTGACAAAGTAAGCACATGATACAGTGGGCAACAATGCTGAAACATGCTGCATCATTGAAAGAGCATGCGGAATTGTTTACTGTTGTACAATGAATTTTGTTGTTGATTTTTTTGGCAAAATGTTAAAATATCTTCTCGAAAACCGCCCTGCAAATTGCTTCGAAAAAGCAAAGGGACACTTCTGGGAACCCCTAGACCTTAATTTTTTCAACAGATGATCGTGTGATATTTCTTTACTATTTTTATGATCAACAAGGGGGTATGTACATGTTAGCAACAGTGATTATGACGTGATACAGGTGACCTTGCTATCATAGTTGACAGGACCACTTCAGTCTGTGCATGCAGGGTCAGCTGAGCACAGGACTGTCACAGTCCTCTAGTTCTTTTTTAAAACAAACTTTTTGTGATGGCAATGAAAAATCAAATTTTCGACTCACCCAAAACCATCAACCAGATTCCTTTCAAACGTGGTGGGCGATGTACCTCGGGTAGATCTGTACCATATTTGGTAAAATGGTCATTCTCCAATATGATTTTCATATTTTATAATTTTTTGGGGAATATTTTTGCAAAATGTTATTCTCCAAATTTGCTCAGCCAATTGCTTCGAAATTACCAAGGGCTATTTCTGGGGAAACCTAGATGCTACTTTGTTCAATAGCTGGCATTGCAATTTTTTTTTTTTTTTTTTTTTTTTTTTGATGGAAATTCATAGTCTATGCAAAGAAAGTCAGCTTAGGAAAACCTATTATGGTCCTCATGTTTTTGGATTTTGTATAAAGTGTGAACTTTTTGTGCCTTTTAGGCAGGATAAAAAAATCTTAGTCGAAACAACACAACCAATATCATATATGGATGCTTCGTGGACTCCCAAACTTTGCTTCATTACACTGCTCCGGCATTTTTGTCAGCTGGGGATGGGCTTTTTACACAGCCTGCTTGTTTTTGTTCACCACTATTTAATGTGACACATTATTCTATCCAGGTGAGTGTCTTCCCAGTGACCTGCCGTTCATGCTGGTGATGTTCTTGACTTACCTATGTTACATCTCTGGGCTCACTATTTGTGCTTACCACATGAGAAAGGTGGGTATGGTCATTCTTTGATTATCCTTGGTCTGCAGGTGTGCCACATTACCATGGTTACATTCTTATATTTCATCCACATGAAAAGAAAAGTGTTAACCTTAATAAATGTTACAACAGACTATATAGAGTCATTCATAATGTTTTTGTGGTTGTCATAATCACTTATGTAAAGCAAGGAGGCTATGCATGTTAAGCCTCCTTGTTTAAGTAACTGCAGTCCAACGTTAAAGAAAATTGTCCAGATATCAGCAAATGCATCAGTTTCTTCAGAAGGTAGGCTTTGTACAGAACCAAATGAGTGAAACTGAAAAAATAACGGAATCATGGTGACAAATGCAATGTGATGTGGTTTCTTTCCGTTGCAGTATTTGAAGCAAATGTATTTAGTCATATCATCAAATCGATTCGATCATATGTTGACATTTCTAGATAATTAATCTTACCACTAAATAGAATTGATGATATGTTCAATTTAAGTTTATGTTATGTTAAAATGCGACCCGAGCCACAGCAAGATATATAATAACTGCTCCCCCAATGAAGGGTGTTCTCCACAAATCAAACGAATAACAAGTTAACTGTAATGTTGCGTCTTTTTTTAACTGAGTCAATACAAACAAATAAGTCATATTTGTCACGTTGGATGTATGGCATATATGTTTGATTAAAATGGACCATGCGTGCAGACCATGGAGCAATTCCATTTCCCATATTGTCTTTTTGTTGTGCTACAACTGACCTGTGCATTACCATCATTGTAAAATGGCAGCAAAATTGCTACCAGCGAGTCTCTTGGTGTTTTAAAGGCCATTAGGCAAACAATACATTCGATTTCTAACAACTTTCAAGAGGGTATCATTACAAATGACTGTACAGGACAAGTTGATCAAGCATTGTTTAACTTTTATAGAATACGCGGCGAGCTGGATTCAGATATGCCTCCTGGTGAAAGTCAGAAAGTAATGTGTAAAAGATAGGCCGGAAGTGCTTCCAACAGAATTAGTCTAATCATTAATTCAGGACTATTCCCCACAGGTGGACCACTAGTGATTGTCTCACCTCTAATGGCTAGAGAAGCCCCTTTGCTGGGGTAAGACTACTTGATTGTGTAGTTTTAACATAGGCACTTGCCACAGAGCAAGGCTTACATAGTGAAATGACATGAATATCTCTGCTGAACAAGTATAAGTATGGAAGGAAAATGGCCTCCAAACTACTAATGAAACCTTTCATAAAATGTTGAATTTATAACAATAGGTTAAAACTATTTAGGGCAGTAAATCTTGCCTATTCAGTGAAGTCTCTGCCATAACTGAAACAGAGGCGTTTTGCCCTTTAAACACCACACTTGTATAAATGAGTGTATCCCGCAGAGCCATATGCTGTGGCATCATGAACACATGCTGCCAAAATTTACTCAGTTTAAAGGTTTCACAGATTACTGTGGCGATTAAACCCACAAGTGTCAGAAACCAATTGACACCTATACGTGTGTGGTGGTCAGTACACAGATACTGTATGAGCATCTCATAAATGTTGGCTGTAAAAACCTTTTAACATCTTCAAATTTAAAATGCCTGGTACACTACTGATATTGGCAGGCATACTAAACAAAAAGTTTTACAGTAATGTTTATGTTAATGTTGCTATAATTTACCTCAAATTTTACTATTAGGATTGGCCCTTTTAAAATGCATTATACTATGCTCACAAGTGTCTACCCCCACGAGGCCCTCTCTAATCAGCTGAAGGTGAGAAAATTCTATGCTGTGCTGGTTCTCTGAAAGGAGTCAATTCATCAATGTCACTTCTGGTTTATTTGATCATAAGATTAAATATTCAGTGTTATCAACCAAATACCGGTATTTGGTGTTATGATTGGTTCAAACCAAAAAGGGAGCATACATTTTTCTAGTTCCAGAAGTAGTTTATGATATGTTTAAATCGCTACGATCTTAACACCAAATGGATTTCAACATAAGACCAAATAATGTCTGTTTAATCATAACAATAAATCGACTCAATGTTATCATCAAACAGAAGTTTACATAATTATGTCCAAATAATTTACCATTTAGACTTATAATAAATGGTTTTGATTATATCATTAAAGTTCTCCCTTGCCAAGTACTTTTTTTTTAATGAAAAGTAATGTAGTTGAATTGTTACAGCACTTTGTGAAGAAAATTTTCCTTTGCGATGATGCAATAAACTCTTTATTCACATTTTTATCGTGTGGAATTGCGTCTCATTTGGTGGCTGAACTCGTCAAACATGGCTACTTTCTGTCATAGTTTGACCACCGAGGTCTGTGACGTCACGAATGGGAGCTTCTACACTGACCCCAATTGTAAACATTGACTCTCAGCAGTGAATATCTTTGTATTCATGGCTTGTTGGATTAAAATGGGGATACAAACAAGAAACTTCCCGCTTGTCCAGTCTGAACTCATCCACCATGGTGAACCGATATTGGAAGGAGCCATGGGCTACGAAAAAGTCGATCTTTGCCGGTGCAACTGGGACTGATAGAGTCTGTGCCCACACTGATCATACTGCAGCTGCAGTGCCACAGAAGATGACCAAAGCAGGCCCTTGGTAAGTTTAGACTGGTAAGGGATACTTTTCAAAAGTCATTGTGTGAAAATTACCATATAAGTGACTGGTTGAAGTTCAGGTCTCAGAGTACTGCCAGATTATAGCCTGTAATAAGAAAGCAGGCCATTTATTACCCTCAGCACAAAAAGTGCCAGAGGGTATTGTCATCCCCTGCGTCGTCTGTCCATCTTGTCGATGTTACAAAAATATCTCAAAAAGTATTCACCGTAGCTGTACCAAACCTTTGTCCTAGAAGGACCTTATGATGGACCAGGTTTCTCTTGAAAACCAGCTTCCTCTGATTATTTTTAAACTTTCTTAATGAAACTTAAATGTATTTATTTGTAGGCCGTCTGAGGGGCATCAACCCTGACAACATTACTGTGACATCTTAAAAAAAATACTGACCGCAGCTTTCCCAAATTTTTGTCAGAGATGTATGTATCTTATGATGGACAAGATTCTTATTTAAAACCAGTTATTTTCTGACTATTTTTACCTTTTTGTGAAAATTATAATGTGTTCATTTGAATGCTGTCTGAGTGGAGTCAACCCTGACGATGTTACCGTGGTACTTAAAAATTATTGATTGCAGCTTTACCTAATTTTTGTCAGAGATATATCTTATGATGGACCAGGTTCTTATTTAAAACCAGCTTCCTCTGATTATTGTAAACTTTGTGTGAAACTTTAAATGTATTTATTTGAGCCGTCAGAGTGGTACACAAGGGGACAACGTCACCATTATATCTCAACGCAGCTGCACCATTTTTTTTTCAGAGACGCCCATTATAGTGGACCACATTCCTATTGAAAACCAGTTTCCTCTTATTATTTTTAAACTTGTGATGAAACTTTTGAAGTGTTTATTTGATGGCTGTCTGAGTGACGCACAGTACTAGGGTCTCTGTCAGCAGAACTTGCCCCAAGAAAACATCCAAAAGTGGAGAATTGAAGAAAAAAAGATTATGGGTGCCGAGGGTAATCCATTGTCTGAATGCTAATTTTCTATCGGTGATTTGCTGTCTTATGTACAATTGTCTCAGTTCAGTGATGTTTACCCTCTTTTTGCCGTACAGTGCTTTGCTTTCTCCCATTTTTTATGCAAAAAGGATTCACCATAATATCTCAACGCAGCTGCACCATTTTTTTTTCAGAGACGCCCATTATAGTGGACCACATTCCTATTGAAAACCAGTTTCCTCTTATTATTTTTAAACTTGTGATGAAACTTTTGAAGTATTTATTTGATGGCTGTCTGAGTGACGCACAGTACTAGGGTCTCTGTCAGCAGAACTTGCCAGTTTCCTCTTATTATTTTTAAACTTGTGATGAAACTTTTGAAGTATTTATTTGATGGCTGTCTGAGTGACGCACAGTACTAGGGTCTCTGTCAGCAGAACTTGCCCCAAGAAAACATCCAAAAGTGGAGAATTGAAGAAAAAAAGATTATGGGTGCCGAGGGTAATCCATTGTCTGAATGCTAATTTTCTATCGGTGATTTGCTGTCTTATGTACAATTGTCTCAGTTCAGTGATGTTTACCCTCTTTTTGCCGTACAGTGCTTTGCTTTCTCCCATTTTTTATGCAAAAAGGATTCATGCATAGGGCTATGTCCTTGTTCCCGATCATTTTTTCTTTTTTAGCAATATATATATATATATATATATATATATATATATATATATATATGTATGTATATATATATATGTATATATATATATGTATATGTATATATGTATATGTATATATACATATATACATATACACATATATATACATACATACATACATACATACATACATACATATACATATACATATACATACATACATACATACATACATACATACATACATACATATTTAAACCAAGAAGGCAGGCCATCTACCGCAGTTGCCAATACTGGCAGTATACGTTGCACGCCAAGACAAGCAAAACAGTAGCATCTGCCACTGTGTAGCTTGTGTGTATTCAAGCTGTCGCCAAGTGCTTGTGCATTCCCCTCTTTTGAAGTTTGCGGCATGCTACAGTAGTCATTATCAATACGTTTAGACATGTGCCGGACTCACAGATGCATTTCCATAAGACTCTTTACCTTCAGGTATCCCAAGCCTTGTTATAATTCACTGAATGGAAAAAAACTGAAAGCCTGCTGCATGTAGGCCTATCATTTCAAATTCAAGTGGTTTGAGTTTACATTTATATAGTCTTTAGCCTGCAGCGTACACTGGCGGTATTGGCCATTGGCAACTGCACAAGGTGGTTTGCCATTAACTTCAAGCAGTCACTTACCAGTATATGGGAATTTCCGCACAATGACTTTTGATAGCATCCCTTACCACTACCAGCCTAATTTCTCAAGCGCCAGTTTTGGTATCTTCTGTGGCAGCTACGGCAAGTCATGGTCAGTGCTTGGCACAGACTCTGTAGCAGTTGCATGGCAAACATGACCGGCTTTGCCATAGCCTGTGGCACCTTCCAGTAAGGCTGAACTTGTCTCCCTTCCTAACACTGCATCGGCCCCCCTCATACTCAGTCAGGTCCTCTTTGGAAAAGGAACAGGCAAAACTGAGATCCAGCTTATTTTCTGTGTTGCTCCTGCTCGTGCTTTCTCTGTCGCGATCCGCCACGGTATCACATTGAGTAACTTCCGCGACATAACGACCCAGAGCCCGCTTGATAGCCAAAATGGAACAACATTGTCAACTTCGGGCTCGTCATGGGTAACAAAATTCTTTGACAAAGTTATTTTCCTGTGCGAATACGGCAAATTTTCTTCACAAAAGTCCTATAGCACTCCCAAGTTCTTCACTTTGAACAAAAATAAATCTTTTGGCTTTTGAGACCTTTAAATGCAATTGATGGTAACACTGAATGCATTTAGTGATATGATTAAAACAAGAACATTTCAACTTAACTATAAATGCATTTAATGAAAACATGAATTTGATTTAATGTTAGCATCAAATATTAAATGAGATGTTTTCAAATACTGAATAAAAGGAGAAAAGGCGTTCCATTATATATATACATATATATATATTTAATGTTTGGAACGAGCGGGACTCGAACCTGCAACCATTGGCACCAGTCTCCTAGCTGAATGGGAAATGCACACATTCACTCGACCAAATCCCCATTCTTAAAAAAGAATGCTTCAATGGAGGTAGTTATGTGCGAGTGCCATATGAACACGGTTATACAGTATACATACTGAGTCAGCATTTATTTCCAGAATTGGGGACTTAAATCCACCAGCATTAAGGAATTGCCGAAAATATATATTTTTATGTTCGGAACGAGCGGGACTCGAACCTGCAACATTTGGCACCAGTCGCCTAGCTGAAATGGGAAACCCACATTTTCACTCGACCAAATCCATATATATATATATATATATATATATAAACATACACACATAAATATACATGTTTATATGTGTGTATAATAATGATGATGATGATGATAATAAGAAGCATTAGGTGCATGGAACAGTGCACAAATTACAGTACAATGGGCTCCACACAAGTACATGTACCTAGTATAATTGGCATAATCCTAACAAATAAACTAAAAGAAAAACAAATTTTTGACTCTAATTAACTGAGTATCAGATATATATGTAAGCATGCTTTATCAGTATGAGGGTGACCAGTTATACATACATATAAGCATAATGATGACCAGACTTTATAGGGGGACCAGTGTGTATGGTCCCCTCAAGTCTGCGGTCTGCGTAAGTCTTATGTATTATGCATATATGGACCCCCCATTGTTGAAGTGTTATATATATTTATAGTTGCAGGAGACCAGTTGGGGGAGTTGGAGTGGATTAAAGCAACGCTTGCACATGTGGGAACAGCCGGCAGGAGGTGGTGATACAGGAAACATTGGAGATACTTGAAACTGGTGCCTTGCAGGGTGTGTGGGGGGGGGGGGGAGGGTCAAAGGGTTTGGAGCCCAGGTCTCCTCCCCCCCCCCCCATTTTCAGCAAAAAGGTCCAATGACCTGGGCCTGGGACAGGGACACACAGGTGCACTGAACCAGCCCTTCACCAAAGTGCCAAATAAACTATGTGGTCAACTGGTGAGGCTGAGGCTGTTCACACCATTTACTGGGTCATAGCCATCCACACACAACATTCAGGCTGGGTCAAGGGGCTGGGAATAACAGTAATTGGGACTTTGATACTTCTCCTAGTGAACACTGTAGCCAGATCTTGGATTTAGGATGAAGGGAATGGCAGTATAAACCTTGAGGACATATTTTGAATGTTTTTTTTCACCTAGTATAAATGATATTTATGAACTCTCTCTATCATGCATCCTTGCCAGTATTCAGTCATCAGCTTTTCCATGCATTATACACACAAAAAACAAGTTTTGACAATAAAGCATTTCATGAAATTATGTATTTACATACATTTGCATCAAGAGCACAAAGTCTTTATACCATCAGTGACAACAACAATATGTACAATGTACTTATTACATGTAGAATCCTCTGTTGTCAAAGTTTTCAGTCACAATATTTCTCACAAGTTCTCCCTCACAACACTTCTTACAAGTTTTCCAAGTAATATATTTCAGTCACTATACTTTTTACAAGTCCTTTATGTGATATGTTTCCTTTTATCTGTGTGTTCATGCTTCTTATAATGTTGAAATTGTCAGTCCTCTAGAAACCCCTCAAAGTTCTCTGTCTCACTTTCACTGTGCCCCAAAATTGAGTAAAAGTCCCTTTGTGACCAAGTCTCGGCCTTGTTCTCACTGTCCTCATCAAAATCACTCTTATCTAAGGTTATTTCATCTGCTACTTCACTTTGTACAAGTATTTCCCAAGCCTTCTCTGCAAATTTGTATGTTTTGTGTTTGTACCTTTTTCACCCAGATGTCTCTCAGGAAGGTTACTTATTTGCTTCATGCTTCTTGAGGTATATGGTCTCTCCACATTTTCGTTCCATTCAAGTGCACCAAGATTGCTTCTAAGTTCATACATAGTTTTTGACATAAATGCTAATGACTTTCATTCTTTTCTGACATGCCTAAATGCACATTTACTCAAATTGATAGTATTTTCTCAAATGTCACAAACTTGACACATTATGTTGATACATTCACTCAGGGTTGGCAGTTAAATAGAGCTTAATTGTTTGAGGGGTAGGTGTCATCATAGAGTTTGTTTTACATTTCTGGTGCAGGATGTCCATTGTTGCAGTCCTTGTTAGGATTTCCCTTAGTTTGCATGGGTGGTCTAGCTGCAACTGTTTACTTTATTATCACTGGGACTGAATATAAGGCCCCAGCTTGTTTCCACTTTAGTTATACACTGGTTGGTGGTTTAACTATGATAAGCTGTCCAGCTAGAAAGGGTACATATTGGTTCAGGGGTAAGTCAAATTGTTCTTTTCTGAACCTGTACTATACAAATTTAGTAATTATGGTTTGTTTGACAGGTATTCTTCTTTCATACTGAAGCTCTGCATTTATAAGCAAAACTTCACGTATTTAGCTAATTCATCATTTGCCACGTTCATATGTATTCTTTATTATGTGGGCTGTCTTGGCTGAATATTTAGCTTAGACAAGGAGCCGCTACTCAGAGAGACATGTACAGGTAAAAGGCTCCAAAACATGTTGAGTAGTTACCCGCTGAAAACACTTCAATTTATTTTGGCTGATACAGCCTATGTCAAAATTTTACAGAGGAACATGTATGGAAGTTGTACTGTTCAATAATTCCCCAAACCCTGGGTTTTTGTGTACAAAACTCAGGGTTTTGTAATACAAAACTCAAGGTTTTGTACCAAAACCTTGGGTTTCGCTCACAAAACCCAGAGTTTTTAAACAAAACCTAGGGTATTGCTTGTAAAAGCATGAGTTTTATAACGAAACCCTGAGTTTTGCTTGCAAATCCCAGGGTTTTGCACGAAACCCTGGGTTTTGTAAACTACCCAGGATAACAAAACAAATATCATAATTTTTTAGTTTTGTTCAATAATGTACACAAAAGTTTTGTAGACGAAACCCTGGGTTTTGTTCGCAAAACCCAAGGTTTTGTATCAAAACCCAGGGTTTGCTTTGTTATCCCATCTTTTCACAAAACTCACGGTTTTGTTTCAAAACCCCGAGTTTTGTCATGATAACCCTGGGTTTTGCAGTTGTTTTGTTCAATTATTTGCAAAACCAAGGGTTTTCTGACGTCAGAAATCCCACGGTTTTGAATAATTCACAAAACCCTGGGATTCGTGACGTCACAAAACCCACAGTTTTGTATTTTACCACAAAATTGGTCATATGGATACACAAACCACCCACAACACCGCTTGCTTGCTGAACTTGCTGTAAACCAATATCATGCTAAGATGGCGGATCTCGGAAAACTTCCATTGATTCACGACTTAAACGTCGTGTATTTTTTGTGGCAGTCGTTTTTTTAGCAAAAATCAGGGTTTTGCTACAAAACCCAGGGTTTTGAAAAGCAAAACCCACGGTTTTGTGAACAAAACTCAGGGTTTTGTGAATTATTGAACAGTACAACTTCCATAAACGTGTGCAATATGGACAATAGTAATTCCATATTTATATAGGTTAGACAGGGACAGGTTAGCTTATGGAGAGTAAAGAGTTCGGACTGCAGAATAGGGTATTGACTACTAGGAAGTGGTTCTGGGCAAAAAGACACAAAGGCAATAGTATCGCCATAATGGATACGTTTATCCAAGTATATAAGTGTTGCATTATTGTAACTTTCTATGAAGTAAGTGTCCCTGGCACGACAGTAATCACTGGGATTCTTGTAAACAATTGTTTTCTGTTTTAAGTCTGTCAACAGTTTCATTGCAACAGGGTCTGTCAATTTGGATGTGTCTGGTACATTACCAGGTTCCTTACATGCCGAGCTTGGTTGACAGGAGGTATAAATATTCTGGTAGTGCAATGGTATAGTATCCAGGTACTGCACTATCTTTGCTGGGGACCCTTCACAGTGATCCATAGCCCAGTATATATGCTTTCTTACTCCACTAATTTTGTCTGACAACTGAGGATGCCACTTTTTGTTCTTTGTACATTGTGGTCCACTGCTATCTTTTTTTCATATACCCTAACCCTCCAGGAGTTTCATACATGGATCATAAGTGGGAATAGGGGTTGACAGAGGACAGAATTTATATAATGCAAACCTGCATGAAGCACCTCCCTGTACATTTACCCATGAGAGATAATATGTGTAGGCCTATATTCTGCATGGAACTTGGAAATAGTCCTTGGAGAACTTTAGGAACATTGAACTTGGAGAACTGGTAAGAAGTATTGTGACTGAAAACTTTGACAACAGAGGATTCTACATGTAATAAGTACATTGTACATATTGTTGTTGTCACTGATGGTATACAGACTTTGTGCTCTTGATACAAATGTATGTAAATACATAAGTTCATAAAATGCTTGTTGTCAAAACTTGTTTGTGTGTGTATCATACATGGAAAAGCTGATGACTGAATACTGGCAAGGATGCATGATAGAGAGAGTTCATAAATATCATTTATACTAGGTAAAAAAAAAAAAAATACTCAAAATATGTCCTCAAGGTTTATACTGCCATTCCCTTCATCCTAAATCCAAGATCTGGCTACAGTGTTCACTAGGAGAAGTATCAAAGTCCCAATTACTGTTATTCCCAGCCCCTTGACCCAGCCTGAATGTGGTGTGTGGATGGCTATGACCCAGTAAATGGTGGGAACAACCTCAGCCACACCAGTTGACCACATAGTTTATTTGGCACTTTAATGAAGGGCTGGTTCAGTGCACCTGTGTGTCCCTATCCCAGGCCAAGGTCATTCTCCCGCGGGAGAAAGGGGTTTTCTAAAAGGGCCTTTAAGAAAAAAGAGAACAAAGGAAGAAAGAAAGGTCGGAAGGAAGGAAGGAAGGAAAACCCAGCTTTACTTACTGGCATGACAAGATACTTCGTTAATACTGTGATCGATGTCGTTGAGCCGAACATAGCACAAGGATCTGTGTATACGATCACTTTACAATGGTCCAAAACTGTTACGTTAATACTTATATGCTGTCAAATCTTGATCAGGCAACGGAATTATCCCTGTGGACCACTCCATCTCAAGCAAGGTGGGACAATCTGTTATGACAAAAGACATGATCAGACCTGCCAACTTGTAAGGTTTAGTATTACCATTTATTCCTCAGTGGTATTACAGTGTGCACTTTTTAGCTCTATTGTTCACCTAAAAGTTTTACAGAAATTTGAAAGTTTTGTTGTCTGGGCAATATATATTTTCAAGCACTAAATATAGGTATAGTGCAATAAAATGAACAGTGTACAGCATACCAATAATACAGTGTTGTGTCAGCTATAGTAATTCCCAATGGAATTTCTTGCAATATAGTTTCCATTTTTATTCATTCATAAAAAAATCCCTTGGATACATTTTAAAACATGTTTCAACAAATGCAATTTAGGACACATAAAAATGTACAAGTTTAATTCATCTTCAATAATTGTAAATAATTGTCATAAAGCATAAAATGAATATTGTGCACTCTCTCAGCCAATTGTACACTTTTTGGGGATCATATTTTATTCTTGTTTGGTTGGCAGGTCTGTATGATACAGGTTGCTCTATTTATATGATTCAGTAGTGTTATTGATTGTTTTCAATAATGTACTCTCTATAATGGGCCTCAAGGCTGAAATGAAACCTGCTGAATTGAAGTGAATTCTTGCAACTGTCATAAAAGGATTGTAGCAGCTCTATGCATGATGACCTCTCCACCCTGCACTTCCTGGGAGATATATCAGCACCTGGCACTGGCTGACTGAACCAACTAAAACTGATGCATATAAGTTCTTCTCTGCCCCGCCCACCTTTATTGCATTATGGCTTGTACCTTTCAAACTAGTGGTGCTAATCATTTCACTTTAGCTGCTAAACATTTTGGTTCAATATTTAAAGTTATGTTCAACCTAGCCAAGTGACTTCACTTCTGCACCAAATATCACACAAAAACATGCATTTCCATTTAGAAATTCTATAGACTTAGTTGATCACAATTATTGTTCGCAGAATCTGACCACAATAAATATAGAATTGTATATTCAAACTTGTTGTATATTCACTAGCGTTTTTGGTAAAAATGTGTTTTTGCAAAATTTTTGGATATTTATTGAAGAATGTGCCTATTCAAGATAAAATGGTCAAATTTGTTCTACTATGATCTCAATACATATATCTGCAAAAAGCTATCATAGAGTTTTCACAACTGCATCAGTTTTTTACAATGGCGACACAAACTTTTTGTCAAAATTGATAAAGTTAGTGGACTCTTCATTTTTGACACACATTTAAAAGGAGCTTTCATTTGTTAGAAAATTCCTGATATGGTTTTGCACTAAAGTGTTTTCAGAGTAAATCAGTTTTATTTGATCAAAATAAGATAGTTAGTTTGAGAAATGTCCACATCAACTGGACATTTTGGTGCAGGTACCTATTGTCTGCAATCAATATCGAAAGGTTAACACGGTCCATTTGCTACCATGTTAGCATTAAAGGTATTTTCTTAGTTCTTCAGATTGTATTGGGATCAGAACTACTAAGTGTGGACAACTGATAGACAATGTGTATGTTTAGCAAAATCTCAAAATGAACAAAGTTTACCGAAGGGTGGTGCTGTTGAAGTGGTGCTGTGGATTCTGTTCATGGTTGGCTGCCCAAATCTTATGGTCATTTTCTACGACCTACCCTATTTCTCCCTAACTTAACATGGGGAATTAGCACGTATAAGTTTAATATTTGTCTCTTCTCAGATTATAAATAAACTTTCATTTTATGACACCAGGGTGTAATTACAAGGTGAAATTTAAACATATACTTCAAGCAGATTAGAAGGTGATAATTATAAAAATCTTCCTCACATGCATTTTGAAACTTTCAGGACTTTCATGTTCACTGTCATATAAAGGGCTTTGCTGACTCGCCTTCACACCTCAAGTGTCATGTGTTGCTAGGTGCCACAAACATGCACAATGGGAATAAAAAGCTGTGTGTCAAGAAAATATAGCAACCCAAGTCACTCATATTTTATGTTGCTTGCATATGTTATAATTAGGCATATTGTAGGAAGTATGTTGCAATATATTGTAAAGATTGGTTCTAAATTCAGGAGATCTTAAGATGCCATTAGTTGTCCAAAGAGAATGTTTGTGCTTCTATCTATTGAATTTTACTGTTAATGTTGATGCTTTGGTAATTTTTGAAT
Source organism: Hermodice carunculata (assembly GCA_964020975.1). Lineage (NCBI taxonomy): Eukaryota > Metazoa > Annelida > Polychaeta > Eunicida > Amphinomidae > Hermodice > Hermodice carunculata. Next base: position 68,480,151 of record OZ026616.1, read on the forward strand.
CTCTGTTTTTTGCTATTTTTGACTTTGCTGTCATTGTTGGGTTAAAATATTTGAGTATTGGTAATGTGTTGCTGAACTGTTTGATAAATACTTAATTGGCTTTGTTGTGCTGTGGGCTGAGTTCTCTGACATATAGTTCTAGTGGAGGTAGAGTGCTTTTATAATGTTCCAGGTTCATATATATCACATAACCGATGTAGGCCTGCTTCCTTCTTTTGCTGTCAACTCACCCAACATACAAGTCTGGAGAACCCAAAAAATACCAGGCCTACCCTGTCTCTTTCATCTTTGGTGTAAGTGATAAATTTGGGTTTTAAGTGGTTAGGCAAAAAGAAAAAGAAAAAGTGTGTAGTTAATGAAGAAAATATTTCAAAGGTTTAGAGACCTTAAATATTATAGTAAAAGAGTATAGCTACATTCACATTTTAACCTATATAACTATATTGGTTCAGTATTTAATTGTATGCTGTCAGCATTTGCTTCCACATGTTATATTCAGTTGTATTATAGTGCATCCTTTTTATTGTCTTGTTAAAATTGTGTTTGAGTTTAAAAAACCCCAGTAAGCCATTTGTTATCCAAGAAAAAGTAACCTATAGGATGGTCCTTCGTCCGTTGTCCATCCATCCACAATTCACATTTTGGATTTCTTCTCAAAAAGCATGAGCCAGATTGAGTTCAAACGTGGTTAGGATGTACCCTGGGTGGGTCTCTACCAAGTTGGTACAAATGGTCGTGCTCCAGTGTTTTTTGGATTTTTTTATGAATTTTTTTGTTCATTTTGGGGGCAAATCTTAAAAAATCTTCTTCTCTGAAACCGCTCCCCCAATTGCTTTGATAGAACACAGGAACACTCCTAGGGACTCCTAGGGACTCCTAGTTCTGAATTTGTTCACCAGGTGGCGCTGCTTTTTTCTATTTTTATTCATTTTTTGTGTGTTTTTGCTATTTTTGACTTCGCCAGAACCGTAACTTAGATTAAGCTGAAAATGGTGAATATGTTCCTTGTTTAAGGATCAAACAAAGTTGTTCACTAGGTGGCACTTCTATGGATACCTGATTTTATACGTTTTTTTCAGTTTGGGTACTTCTCGGTAAATGCACCTTCCATTTTGATTACTATGCAAGTCAATGGGTATTATAAGGGTAATTCACATTTTCGACTTTTTCTCCGAAACCATCAGCCAGATTGTCTTCTTTTCCAGAATTGTCACTCAGATTAAGCTGAAACTTTGTCGATATGTTCCTTGTAGAAAGATCAAACAAAGTTGTTCAATAGGTAGCCCTGCTGCGGATTTCTGATTTTTCATGTTTTTTTTTTCAGTTTGTGTACTTATTGGTAAATGCATCTTTCCTATTGATTACTATGCAAGTCAATGAGCATCCTAATGCTAATTGTACATTTTGGGCATTTTTTTTAAAAGAAACTGTCAGTCGGATTGACTTCAAACTTGGTGTCAGTGTGCCTTGGGTTGGTCTCTACCAATTTTGTTCGAATGGTCACGCTCCAGTGATTAAAAAAAAATTTAGTATGAAAGTCTAACATGGGAATTTATAGCAAGGGTTATAACTTAAATAATTTTGGCCATATTTGTGTCAAACTAGGTAGGGATGTACTTTTATAAGCTTCTACCTATTTTGTTCAAGTTTTTATGCTCCAGTGATTTTTGGACCCAAGGTCACAGGACAACTGACATGAAATTTACTGTTCACTTAATAAATTGAGATCTGTTTTGAGTTAGGACTTTGTGTTGTACATGTTTCTCTATGAAAGTCAATTTGAGACGGTACATAATACCAGCGGTTTTCTAGCGTCCGCCAACGGCAAACCGCTGGATAGCCACGAGCGGACCCTCGGTGGTCCCTCAGCGGCAAGCCACCATTAACCATATGGCCCCTTCATGGTTTATTGCTAAATTTTTACAAATGGAAGCTTGCAGTTTAGCTGCCATCCCCGCTGACAAATCGTCATTACCTGTACAGGGGTTTAAATAATATTTTACTCAAAGAAATTGTGCTATTGAATTTCTATTAATGTCAATATATAGTGAATACATATGACCCCCCCCCCCCCCAAAATAACAATGCAAAGACAACATGAACAGATGAACAAATGTATTATATTTAACATATGTAGGCCTAGGCCCATTTGTGCATAGACATGCACAGTGACTTATACATGAATATGTCAAGCAGGCACCCCATGGGTCCAAGGCGCTCCGACAGAGATGGGACAGAGTTCCCATCCCCCTCCAAAGCCCAATCTGGCTACACAGGGTGCCCTAAACCTGACCTCTCACATTCAAAGAAACCACGACAATTGACCCCAAGCTGGGAGCATCTAATCATTATATATTCAATCTGAGTCCACAGCAGCAGCAACTTCTCCCTCTAAAAAGGCATTGTTTTTTTTGTTTTTGTTTTTTTTTTTTACACCATCCTCTTTCGATGACTCCCATCAGGATCTGTGGCGCCCTTTAGAAATCTGTGGACTTCTGTTTGAATATCAGGGTCCGAAGCATTATTTGTAAAGGCATTTCTTCTAACTGCTTCTGCAATACATTATGGAAATGATTAAGTACAGTTACAGGTGTGATTTGTATTGACACAACACATTACAATGCTGTTCACACCTCTCTTACCTAAGACGCAAAAATTTTACCTGTAGATGTCACATGTAACTTACGAAAATGTGCAGTTTTTCAAAATATACAATTTGAGCCCAACATGATCAAAATTGACCAAGCTGTGGCTTGAAGAAAATTTCAATGTCGCATATAAATTACAAAACTGTGCAGTGTTACAAACATATTTATTCAAATTGGATTGTTTACCTGTACTTGTAATAGTTTTGGAGATATTAAAGATTTAAACATTTAATTGATCCCAATTTCAAATACGTTGAACCTCTTTACAAAAAAAAAAAGAAAAAAAAACTTCATGTGTGGAAGTATAATCATGCCAAGTTTGGAGTTTCTGCGTATAAAAGTTTTCAAATGAAATGTCAGAAAAATTTGCCTAGAAAGAAAGAAAGAAAGAAAGAAAGAAAGAAAGAAAGAAAGAAAGAAAGAAAGAAAGAAAGAAAGAAAGAAAGAAAGAAAGAAAAAGAAAAAGAATGAAATAAAAAAAAAAGAAAAACAACATGTCTCTGTTAACAAATTTTGTTTGACAAATTTCGAAATCAATTTTGTCAGTGCCCAGGCCTGTCCAATTTGTTTGCATCATCAGAGATGTCATCAACTTGGGCAGTATTTGTCGAAACCATTCCCGACCACCTCTGGTAGCGAGAGAAGATATCTGCAACAAAAGCATGGGTCTAAATGTACGTTTACTAACATTGCTAATGTATAAAATATACTTTAGTGAAGAATGTACATGTATGTAATATTTGTGTCTTTTTAGTACATGTTGTATCACGTCCCTCTTTATAGATCAAGACTATGTCAATAGTTTTCCTTGGCACATTCTGGTGCTATGTGTACCTAGAATGCTGCATTGCATCAAGGAAAGCTACTTGGCCACATTGCAAAAAATTCTCCACACTCTCATGAATAAACAATTTTGACAAAAAGTGAAAACAGTGCAAAATCTTGTCGTCACACCCACTGATGCATGGTTAAACCAGAATTCAGGCAGCTTAAGGACGAAAGGGTTCAGGTTTTGACATTAATATTGTGTTTATAATGTCACATACATGTTCACGCCACAATCCAGCTATATGGCAAATTGCAGCACGTCAAAGCTAGGAAATCCCTTCCTTTAATATAGTAAGTCTGCTGGTGTTTTTGTTCTAAATTTCGTACAATATCGCGTTTCAGCGGGCGGGGGAAGGGGCAGGGTGTTCTTTCATAAATCCCATCTACACACTCCAGCATAAATCATTGTATAGTTTTAAAGCCAACTAAATAAAAATTTGATACAAAATTTGTGCATATGATTTGCATGTTAAAAGGAAGTTAGTTAATGGAATTTTTAGCTAGTGAAAAAAACAAAAACCCGTCTGACTTTCAATGCTAGAACACTGTCATGTAAATGAAGACGTAGGCCTACTGGTTATGTGCAAAAGTGAATACCTAATGTGGCAGACCCCAAAATAAAAAAAAAATTGCAACATAAATTATATTGCTATAGTCTGTCTCATTAGTCCATGGCACACCTGTATTAAACTCTATTTTGCATAGTTACCTAGTTGTTAAAATGTTAAGCAGATTTTTACTCTACACATTTCCCTAGATGCCCACAGAATTTCACAGAGATTGGTGAAACAAAACTTAAGTTAGGTCTGAATACCGACATTTAATTGACCAGCTGACCAACTTCTCTGTCACAATAATGTAAATGGAACACAGTGAAAATAAAACATTTAAGTTGGCCTCGATGCCATGTAATCGCGGGGGGGGGGGGGGGGGGGGTACTTCCCCTAATTTTTGGTGGAGGTGTGGGGCTTGACCTTCAAAAACCCACCCTTCATTGGGGCACTTTTTCACAAAAATGATACCTTTGCTAGGGAATTTTGTAACCGAAATATCAGAAAATATGGTCCCAAACTGTGTGAAAAGTGCTCTGGCCAGAAAGAAAATTTTGACCCTATTTTTTTAGGGAAATTTTCTATAATTTTGGGCCATCAAAGAGAAAAATTGCCCTTTTTAGGGATTTTTTTGCAAAATACAGGACCTTTTTAGGGAAACTGCACTGAAAAAAGGGCCTTCAGAACAGCACACACCGAGTATCGTCACTAATGGGAGTACCCCCACCTACACCCCCACCACGCCGATGGGGATGTAACAGGCTAATGTACAAATTATTAATCTGATACATGAATATATTACCCCTCAGAACACCGCTAAATTCATTCAAAAAGGACATTTTACGGACTCCTAGCCAGCACAAGTCACAAATGAAGAAATGAGGACACTTTCCATTGGACACTGAGATAGCCCATAAATGAATATACTTCCCATTTTTTTTTTTAATGACAATGGGAACAACACCCCTCAAAAATCCCTTTTGGCCTTGTGTGCCGATACTTTTCACGTATTTACTATTTACAAGACACGACCCTTATACAGTCATTATATGCACATGACTGGGCCAATGCATGGTCAAAATACCCACATTATCACTAATACTGTAATACCGGCCAAAGACTCTCACTGAAAATGTATTCAAGGAGCTGATTCTACTGAATTTCCATGCAGGGTTAGCTTAAAAGTGCTCCATTGGATACTGATTATCAAGATGGACTCGCCTAGTTGTACGATGAAATGGCCTGGATTATATAGTTTTCCCTTGACCAGTGTTCCGAATTCGGCTTGGTTCCCCACAATGGTGCCTGTCACTTGAACTGGTCGGCACAAAGGTTTCTAGGTAATATTAGTAACCGTCCAGGAGGGGTCATTTTACTGTCCGTGGACCTCGGGTGGACCGCTGGCAGCTGCCGGCTGTTGGGGTGCCTCCAGCGGCCAGCGAGTGGACCTGCTGTAGTCAGCCGAGGGTGGCATGCCACCTAAATGCTGGCGGCAGTCCGATAGTGGCTTGCGTGCTGGGTAAGGGACCTTGACCTCATTTCTTGGATCACAGTTCGAGATACATGAATTTTACTCTTCGCTATAACTTGAGAACCACTTGATCTGGGACCTTGATGTTGCACATGTTAGTATTCTTCCAGAAAGGTCAGACTTACTCATGCATTGGTGGCCTTTATCCTATCCCAAGTTCACTGAGCCACAAGTGTGATGAATCTCTGGGTCAGCTGAGCATGGGCTGTTCACACAGCCCTTTGTTTAAGCTTGTACCAATCATTGTTTTTTGGCATGTGTTTATTTTTGACACTTTGTATATAAGCTTCAATCTTGTCACAATTAGTGGTGGGTTCAGAATGCAAGTTGTCACAAAGACTTTGGTTTGTTTGTTTGTTTGTTTTGGAATAAGAGAGCAAAGATTCTACTTCCACTGACAACCTAAAAAAGTGCAGAACTGGAAAATATCAGCAAGTGGCTAATTGACAATTGGCTGTCTATGCACTGTGACAAAACAGAATGCATCCTTTTTGGTTCAAAAAGAAAAAGAAAAAAAAAGTCTTTGTGTTCAGCTTTGATAAACCTAACTTTGACTACTGTATCTTAAGTTGGTATCCATCGATTTCAGCAAAAAGTACAAAGAAACTCCAAATTTGTCAAAACAAAACAGTACGTTATATCCTGCAATTAGATTCCAGAAGCCACATTGGACCAACAGAATTGAGGAAAATTGGAATGTTAGATGTTGATTCTAGGGCATCTCAACTCCAACTTAATCATGCTCACAACATCTGAACTCAAAAATAGAGTATTGTATACTTGTTTGTCTTTTAGTAATAAATTGCATATTTTTATTACATTAAGGTTGTTATGACGGACCCTACTGGAAGTAAGTCCCTGTTACTTTTGTAAGCAATCCAAGCCCCTTAACTGCATTAATATTGTATTTTAAGTGTTGTATTTGCTTTCATGGGTGCTAAATAAAGCTATCTATCTAACCTGACCTATGTAACTTTAGAATGGTTTAGCATTTGATGGTATGCTTGCATATGTTATATGTGGACGTATTATACTCTGTACTTCTGTTTTGTGAAGATTATTAATAAATTTTATAGACTAAAAAATGCCATTTTTATCTAAGGGGAGTTCTGATTTTATTGGGTTTTTGGGCACATGTCTATCGTTGGCCCTTGTATATTAGCCTCAACCATGTCATAAATTGTGGCGCGGTCAGAATAATTATAAATAAAGGAATGAAATTTGCCACTTTCAAGAATAGGTTGGTTTTGGCGAAATGAATTTGTACCCAATTTTATGCTCTCTAGGAATTTAACTGTTCGATTTTCTGTGCATATTGTAACTGTGGTACTGTATCTGTAAGATCTATATAGATGGCAGCTCTTCCTAGAAGTGGTTGCCTTATGTTTTTGCATGGTTAATACAGACAGCAATTACCTATTGGACGGAAGGACTGTGGGAGCCAAGTTTGAACAAAGAAAAAGTATATACCAGAGCACAAATGGGTATAGATATGTTATGCAAACTTTTCTGCTCTCATAATTGGCACAAAAAGCAGCCAAACAGGCTGTTTTACATGTTCCATCTCAGGGCAGCTGGACATTGCCCCTTTTGGAAGATGTGTTGGTGACTGTTCAACTAGAGGGCAGGTGGAAACTACACCTTTAAGGTGGAAGGTCTAAAGCTGGATGAGATAATATTTATGAATAAAAAATGACTGCTTATATTTCTGGATCCCTGTGACCTGAAATAATGCATGCCACTTTTGTTAATACATGTATCTCAAACATTTGAACATATTTTGCTCAGATTTGGAACAAAGTTGTGTCAGGAAACATAGATGTATCACTAACTTGAGTCACTGTGACATATTGTTTTCACTCATACCTATTTACTGAATATGGTACACCAGTTTTAATTGTATCTCAACAATAGCTGACCATATTTTGCTCACTTTGGAACAAATCATAGATGAACAAATGTACCTCTGAATACCTCTGTATATATCTTTCCCTGCACATGATGTATATTCACTTTATACTAAATAAATACATGATATGGGAAAACAGAATTGTTTGCCTCTTATGTCTACATGTAAATGCAATATTCATGTGAATGCAAGTAAACTGTCAGGCATGAGCAAATGAAAATAAAATTTATTGATGTGCACATGCATATAGGTGAATGAACCAATTAATATGACTGAATGAAGCAACTGAAGTGTTATGAGCCATAAATGAATGGGTACACATGGTTTCCTTTCCTTCCTATTCACTTGGATTCATATTTTACACTTAACATAATGCAGTTGTGAGGACAGAGCGGTAGCCAGCGGTGGTTGGCGTCATACAGCGGCGAAAGGCTCTCTGCCGCTGTCTGCCGCCGAGCCCCAGAAGTCTCAATTGGGTTTCAGCAGAGGACACCGCCACTCTCTGCCGCTGTGTACCGCTGTCTGCCGCCGAAATGCAGCATACGCCACCAAAAAAATTTACTAGTGCTTTCTATGGCTAAATGAATCTTCATTTTCACACAGTGTTGTTTTGTCAAGGGCAATGTGCTTGTCCAGTTCTGACAGTTTAGACAGGTTATTGACCAACTCACCTTGGGTTCGCTGGAGTGCTTGATCAAGAGGAACAAGCTCTCTCATGTTTAGGGGTGGATCTTCAAGGGTACTTAGTATTTGGTCAACCTCCACATCTGTAAACTGAGTAGTTAACCTTTTCAATGTCCCCTGTGCCTCCTTTGCAGTATCTGGCAAGTCTTGGAGCAGTACAGGCTCTACGCTTTCAGGGAGGCTAGTGGCCACATTTTGCAGCACTAATACCGCCTTGGAGCTGAGCCCTCTTCATGGATTTGCATCAGTACCAATTGCCTTGGCCATATCAGCCCCATAGTACTTGATAATAGTGGGTGGGGCTAGAAAATTGTCAGGACTGTTTTTCTTTGTCAATAAATTCCAATGGCTGCTCCATTTAACCGACAGAGCACTGTTCTTTTCTGCTATGAAGTTAAGCTTCACACTTGGGCGCATGCCTTGTTCATCATCAAACTGTTGCACATTCGGGTGTTACTGGCATCTACTACATCACCTTGGTTAACACCAACTGGAACTTCAGTGCCTAGAGCCTATGGGTATGATGGTGGATCGCATATCGACATCATCAATAAATGAAGTCCCTGCTTCATTGTATTGAAGCAAAGACTCCTCCTCATGCCCGCCAAAACCATCAAACTGAAACCTGCCATCTGCCATCTGCCATTAAGTCTGCTACTATATTGAAGCTATGTTCTGACCCATTCAATACATGTACAAAAACATGGCTTCACAATACAGACACAAGCTTAATCCATACCAGCGCCTGAGAGACCCTTTAGGTGTTAAGGCACTCTCTAGAGAGTGGTAGTCACAGACAACCCATCTACCATTGACCACAACCAACAGCTCCTCATTTGCTTTCCCAATCTAGGAGCCAATAATGTCATTGTGCCTGATACAGCCAGGTTAGCCCTCAACATCCAGCTAACCTCCACTGACAAAAATCAAATTGTTATCAACAATGTTGGGCATGCGATTGTAAAGAAAAAGGCTGTGAAGGTTGAATGTAATGAGGTACTGTTTGTAGATGACTGATGTATTCGACTGCTACAGTGACCTATCCAAGATGGCCAGAGAGCGAAAGAATGCAGTCTGTCAGGCCATTGCTGATAAAAATGTGCAAGCACTGTGCATTGGTGCTGCTAATGGTGATCCTTCTGGTAACAGTGGGTGCAACAGATGATGCAGTTGCAAAGGCCTATGGCAGTCGCTACTACATTCTGCTTGACTTTGAAATATTAGAGAGCCACATGCCATTCTACCAGGCAGCTCTCTCTCAGACTGGTTGAGCTATGAACTAACCTTGAGTGACTATTCTGGTCTTGTGAAGGCCATTAGCGACACCAATGCAAGCTATGCAATCCCTTGTATTTCGCTGGAGTACTAAGTAGTGACCAATCCGGATCTGGCACGCTTGATTAAGCAGCAGTACCAGGGGCAACTGGCTATACTACATGAATGTGTACTATGGCACTGCTTAATTGTCAAGGACAAGAAGGACACAGTGTGGAATGTGAACCTGAATACGCCATCCCCCAGCATGAAAGGTTTCTTGATGTTGTTTGAAGACCCAGCTGATGGTGGCCAGAGCTATGGCCAGCCCAGGGCACGGTGCCGTACCAACAGTGGGATGAGATCCACAAGAAGTTTGCCAGTGGAAGGCTAAGACCTTCTGGAGTAGCCTTGGCAGCAAAATACCTGCATCTGACTGTTCAGCAACAAAAGCCCTAACAAAGAAAAAAGATAAGCTCTCAGAGTTTGCCTCCTTGGGCCGCCATGCAGACCAAAGTGTGTGGGTTTCCACTAGACCCTGGTGAGAGTGTGGTTTCTATGGTTTCTATGGTTCCCACACTGATACTCCATCTGGGAATGCCAGTAGCGTGACAGAACTAAAATGGGCACACCTATTGTCAATAGTGGCTGGTGGGAGGAGTAGGCAATGCTTGGGCCATGACATTACTGTCTCCCAGCTGGATGAAATGAGTGTTGGAAGAGGTTGACAAACTGTATGGCCCCTATAAAGCCAGGCTAGGTGCCACAAGGACAAAGACACTGGGAAGCAGTGTACTGCATGTGTACACTCTTGCTGCCAGTGCTTTCCGACCTATCTCACCAGAAAATCAACCTCAAGTGATTGCTGACCTGGAGGAGGATCCCTTTGTTGGGCATGGGCTTACCACAGCCTGCTATGAGCTCAATCGCAAGTATGGTATGTATCTAGCACCACTTACTGCAGTTCTGGCAACAGCTAAACACTGTCGATTTGGACATCAGTGTCCTGTTTCCAATGTACAAGATGTCAGAACAAAAGGTAACACAACAGGAGGAGAGGGTGACCCAGCATGCACAGCAAGAGACCAAGACTTTCGAGCATGTTAAAGATCCCAAAAAGGTGGAGACAGGGTGGAAGGGTGCAGAAGCCCATAAAAGAAAACATGAAGCACTCTTTGCTCAACTTGGAGAGCCTTAAATGCAGTTGTTTGAAAAGCCCATTTCTGAGCCACAGCCCATAGGTATAGACCCTGTGATCAAGGAACTGATTGCACAGACTGAAAATAAGTCTTGGCTGCCATATCTTGTTGCCACCATAGCAATGTTAGTGGGTGGTGCTCTTGTCAGTGCCCTGGCTTTCTTCGCTTGTAACTTCCTATTCTCACTTCTTAGAGACAAAGGTGTTGATGAGGAATGAAAATGACATGATAAAGCTGTGGAACAGCTACAGGGCACACAAGTAGCTTGCAAATGTCAAAAACTTCTAGACTGGATCAATGAAGAACTGCGCAGCTTTCAAGATGTGGATGAAGCAATCAGACAGAATAATTTGGTAACTGGCTAAGTTGTTGCCCCACATTAACCTAAGCCAACAGTATCTGATTTCTATGTGCCATCAGATGGCCAAAAAGACTGTGAGGTTGCCTTTGTTGTACTTGGACTGGGTGCCACTGCTCTCATTGCCTATGATCGTACCAAGTAAATTTACTGCATGGAAGGCAACATTTAATTTTTTTGTCCCTTTGTGTGACAAGTCATGTTGAAGACTCCCTAGCTGACTGATCTGCGTAAGGCAACAGGGAAGCTCCCCAAGCAGTCGTGCCAAGCCTGTTGGGGACTGATAGGCTGCTGGAATACCGTGCCGATATCTGTGGACAGCAAACTTGTTCGCGTTTACTACAGCCCCTGGGGCTACTGGTGTGGTGGGGCTGCAGTGAAAAAGCTCTCCATGGCTGCAAAAGGCTCCCATGGTGTTGCGAGGAGGTAGCTTGAGAGGCAGGCTGTTTGCGGGCCCTTCCCATATACCACGCCTGTGCTTTGATGTCACACCCCAAACAAGGTCCGCCAGGCTCATCTGTTCGTTCTCCCACATAACAGGGTGGGGCACAAGACCTTCACATATGCCCTGATCATGGTTGACGTTGCCAGCCGGTTCAAGGCTGCTGAGCCCCTGGCGAGCAAGGCAGCAACAGAGGTCACAGCTGCTCTTGAATGGGTCTGCTGGTGGGGGCCTTTAAAGTGGGCTAGGCTTTTACAAGTCAACCCTGGGTGCAAGTTCATGAGTGTGGTCTCCCAGCTGCTGGCCAAACACAGCGTCCAGGTGAGGCGTGGACAGGTCAATATCCACTGGGACCAAGTTGTTGTGGAGTGGTTTAACCAAACGCTTGCTGAGAGACTATTTAGGCACCAATAGGCCCAAGAGCTTCTCAAGCCCTCTGCCAGATCGACAGAGTGGGTACGCTGGCTGGTTGCAGTTGTAGCTGCAGCCCTGAACAGGGAGGTGACCCAGCTGACGGGCCGCCGGCCGGTGAAAGCTATAGGACAGGCCTCGATGCTGCCCCCTCTCAGAGATCTGTGGGACTTGAAGAATGGTGCCTGACCTCGAGCGTTGGCATCTGCTACCTCTACCAGCTGCGTGAGCTGACCCAATGTGGTCTTTGATGGTCCATCGCCTGGGGCAAACAGTCATCAAACCCGATGAGCCTGTGTTCTACTATATGCTGGATGGGCTTCAATGAGGCTTTGTGCATGAAGAGCTGCAGCCAGTCCCTCCTGATACGCAGCTGCCGCTGGGGGGCACGTGCACTCACAGAGAACTGCTGACCCAGCTGGGAGGGCATCTCTGTGCCCATAGGCTAGGATGTCGGCTCTGTTTTCTGTGATGTAGGGCTTGGAGTCAAAGGGTGAGAGGGAGACTTTGTTCAAGTGCTTTTCATAGATGTGATGGTACATTCTTTATAACCCATTTGCATTCTTGATGTTATTGCCACTGGCCTCCAGAATGCTATACTTCTTGTGCTGGAGTCCCACATACTCGGTGATAGGGTGGCTTGCACACGCATCCTTCATCTTCCCGATCACTTTTTTGTTCATTGTGTTGTAGAACAGGTTGTCCTTAAGATAGTTGGACATGTTGTAGAGGTCAGCGTGCTTAGCCATATCCTCGTAGATGTCCTTGGTTTGGATCTTAAGGAGGAGGCTTTCTGCATCAGTGTAGAGGAGCTTGATGCAAGCCTCATAATGGGTCTTTAGCTTACAGTAGTAGAACTCGTACATAAGATGCTTGGAGAGGTCGAGGATACTCATGCCAATGTATATGGGTTGGTTTAGCCATAGATGGCTCTTGTGGAGCTGGATGGGTGCAACATCATTTTCAAAGATGTTCACTCTGGTGCATGATGGGCTGGCTATCAGGCATCTCAAGCAGTCATCTTTGTCCCCGTGCACTAGCCTGATATCTGTGCGCTTGTGGAGGTCCTTCTTGAGGTTGCTTTTGGCCTTTTTTTTTGAAGCTCTGTATTCATCCGTATGTGAGGCTCCATCCAGGGGCTCTGCTCAAACATCAGGGCATGGTGGATCTTTTTCAGGCACATGCCCAGAGACAGGTAGAGCTGGAGGTTGCAGTAGTGGAGCACATTTATAACACAGTCCTTGTCGCATGGGTTGGTGGCTAACTTCTGGACTTAAGTCAACACCCCCTCCCCCAGCATGATGTAAGCTGATTTGATAGCCAGACAACCACTCTTTTTGCACCATCATGCACTCTGTCGCCAGGGGGTAGGTAGTGTGGGTGTGGTGCATTTGCAGGATACTCCAGGTCCACCTTAAGGATATAGCCCTCCAGGCTGTTGGCAGGGTGGTCTGCAATACTCGCTGTCATCCCATCACAGTCTTCCACCCACAGAATGACCCCTGCAGGCAATGGCTGACTCATGGCTTAGCCATAGAGGTTGTTCGCATCAAGGTAGAGGATGTAGTTGCTAGGTTTCTCAGGGTCATAGCCCTCAACCTGTGAATTGTTGGCCTTTGCATGGTGCTTGCAAACTATTGAGATGCCTCCCCGCATGCCCTTCTCGATAACGAGATGCTAGTCGTAGGCGATGAGCACCTCAAGCCCAGTAATTATTTAAGTCCTGCAACAATAATTTTTTCATGTGGCTATGTAAAAAACCAATAAGTTGAAGTTGGAAAGGCACCTCAATCTATTCTAGTTTTGAAGCTGTTCAAGATTTAAATTTTGTATATTTGTCTAATTTGCATAAATCAAACTACTACAACTTTGGTTCATGATTCATCGGATGTGGCTATGTCACACACCTACCAACTGAAGTGGGAATGACACCATTGTCTGTAATGGTTTTGAAGTTGTCCCAGATTTAAATTTTGTGAATTTACCTAATTTGCATGAATGAAAATGATCACTTTCGTTCATGCTTACTGGATGGGGCTATGTCAGAAACTTATCAATTGAAGCTGGAATGGCACCTCTATCGGTAATGATTTTGAAGTTATTCCAGATTTAAAATGTGCATATTTGCCTATTTTCCATAAATTAGAATGCTACAACTTTGGTTCATGTTTCATTGGATGCGGTTATGTCATAAACCTACCAATTGAAGTGGAAATGGCAACTCCATCCTTAATAGTATTGAAGTTATTCCAAATTTAAATTTTGTATATTTACCTAGTTTGCATAAATTAGAATACTACAACTTTGGTTCATGTTTCATTGGATGTGGCTATGTAAAACCTACCAATTGAAGTTCAATGGCACCTTTGTCAGTAATAGTTTTGAAGTTATTCCAGATTAAAATTTTGTGTATTCGCGAAATTTGCACAAATTAGAATGGTACAACTTTGGTTCATGTTTCATTGGATGCGGCTATGTCACAATCCTATTTATTGAAGGTGGAGTGACGTCTGGATCTATAATAGTCTCGAAGTTATTCAAGAATTCTTTTTTTTTTGTATTCACTTAATTTGCATAAATCAAAATGCTACAACTTTGGTTCATTGGATGTAGGTATGTCACATACCTACAAAATGAAGGGGGAATGGCACCCCTATCTGCAATAGTTATGAAGTTATTCCAAATTTAAATTTTGCGTATTCCCCTAATTTGCACTAGTTTAGAATGCTACAACTTTGGTTTAAGTTTCATTGGATGCGGCTGCGTCACTAACACATAAATTAAAGTTGGAATGACAGCTCTATCTATAATAGTGTGGAGGTTCTTCAAGAATTCACACCACATTACAACTACAGCACTGCTGTCTACTTACCAAGCTTTCGATTTGCTTCGAAGAAAGTTCAACTTTACTTGCATATAGTTTCTTTGGAAGATTCATACAAACCTTACTTTGACATTGTGATATTCAAAACAGCAGATATATTTGCAATATGAATTTGGAATGGTCTGCGTTCTCTCTCTCTCTCGTACGGCTGTGTCATATAAACACAGCCCAGTTTGTACGATTTCTAGCCAACAGTTCAATGTTAAAGAGTCTGTTGCTTCCATCACCACTGTTTACCTCCACCACCTTCACCTTTGCATACTCATGGGCCAAAATGCGGAACCTATCAGACGGACTAAAATACCACAAGAAATTTGCTTGTCCACACCATAATTCAGTTGCCTGTGCAGATGCTGATGACAGCCCTGATTGATGCGCACTCCAGGTGTGCACCATACCAATTTCAATTATGAATGAATGAAATCAAACTTGAAAGGCTGGCGTAGAAACGTCATTACTTATTTGTACATGTAGGAAAAGTATTACAATGTTACACTTTATTGAGATAGGCTGCCGGAAGAAAAGAAATGATACGATCGATACAATTAATAAGTGTGTGTTGGGGGGGGGGGGATAACCGGGACGAGGGGCCCACAATTACCGTTCGAGCTTGTGGTGCCCTGAGATATATGAGGCAAGGCTCGAGCCCCGGTAAACATATATGGTAGCACAAGCTGATGTGAATTCCATAAGAACCAAGGTTTCACCCGCCTTTTCATTTGTTTAATTTCATTAGTCGAGTCACAGCCTCATTATATAGGCATACTTGACTTTTTAAACTTTATTTTGATACATTTACAATGCTAACAGAGGACCCACAGCCACCCTGAACCAACTGGCACAGAGGCTCAGGGACCAGTGGAATCAAATTTCTATGTCTGAGACGACCAAGCTGACAAAAAGTATGCCATGGGGGATCCAAGCTTGCTTACAGAAGTGTGGTGGTCACACTCGCCTTTGATGCATGCAGTTTCCAAACAACAACGACAACAACAACCACCACCAAAAAGGTCCTTTTAAGGCCCACCACTTCAGAACAAAAGATGTGTGAAAAGCAATTGTATAATGCAGTAAACAAACTCCCCATGTACATCATAACATGTGCATAATGCTGAATATGGGAGGGCATCTTTTTTTTCCCAGCAGGATATTCGAGTTATATATTATTTTTTTACAATGTCAGTACTTGCACAAAAAGGTTCTGGGCTGCCACCTTTAAAGGGCCCCGGGAGAAACTTGTCCCAGGTAACGGGACAAGTTAATATGGTGGACAGCAATGTTACACTAATTATAAACACTAACATAGTAACACCATGCACAGTTAGTTTTAAGACCAATGCCAGAGACCAACGTCAACGTAGCAAGTTCAATCGGAAGCAGTGCACTGTTCATCTATAAAATTGCACAAAGGAAAACAATTTTCAAACCACTGTTCATCTATAAAATTACACAAAGGAAAACAATTTTCAAACTCATGGCAAACTCCATCTCAGAATTGGTGGTCACCAAAGTACAGCTGGGAAAAACGAATGAATAAAAGGAAGACATTTTTGAAAACCAGGACACAAGTTAAAATTATTAGAAAAATGAAACCAATCCAAGGAGAGATAAAAACAAAATAAAGAAATCGTAGACAAGATGGTGAGCTATTTTTGTCAAAAGAATTGGCTGCTGTTTGGTCTGTTGGGCCTGATGATCGAGTAAAAGAGGTAGGAATGTCTCTTAAAAACTATTCTAAGATTGGTTGCTCATCACAACTGATTAATAATCAGGCAAGAAAAGGACATACACATGGACATGATAAACATCCTGGTAAGTCTTACCACTCTTCTGACACCACATTTTTTACTTAAAAATTAAATAATCCAAACGTTCTCCATATAGTTTCATACAAATATTCCAAAACTATTGCCTCCAAGATATTTAAATACACAACAGTTGTTGGAGCATTTAAGCTGGATGACCCCTTGTCCATGTCATAATTTACCTTGAATTTAAAATCATCATGTCATTACTGGCATTCTTTCTATCGTACCTAATGATTCACTACGTAAACTAATTTTAAGAGGGCCTAAATACTGTGAGCAACAGAAAATTGCTTGGGGTGAAGAGAAGAAAATGATAATGTAAGCTTTTGAAAAATAGGCTAAATATAGCCAAGAACGATAAGTTTGATATTTCTGTCTTAGATGAATGGATCAGTGAAATAAGACATATCGTTACAAACACCATATGAAATTTACAGAAAACAACCACCAAATCCTGTTCTGACAAACCTAGAAGGTGTTCAGTGCCTGAAACAGATGCATGATAAATATCTTTTTTCACCTGGTGATAAAGCATCTTAAAATATTGTCATATGTAGACAGTTTTATTATAAGGTTCTCTTTCACGAATTGGGCCTGTTGACCAACACAAGTTCTTACACATAAGTAAAATAAGTAAATGAATCATTATAATTTTAAATGAACACCAACAATTTGTATCTTCATTTGGCCTGAAATTTTCAAATGTACACGCTCATTTATCCAACATTTACTCTCGTCCAAAACGTAATAAAAATCCTGATCAGATCCAGTTTATAACAGGTATCAAATTTTGCCCCACTGAAGAATTGTCAGTGTTGTTGTCTAAAGTCTTGAAGAAAGTACAGGAATTTTGGTTTCATTACTGTGGGCAGACAGAAGCATGTTCTGCTATTAACAAGTTTTGGATTATATCTAATTCGAAGACCCTGTTAGAGGAGCTGAACAGTGCTGATAATCAGTCTACTTTCAAAAAGATTTCTTCATGGGACCTCTCCATTTTATATACAACTATTTCTCATTCTGATTTGAAAGAATTTATCAAGTCTCTCGTATTTTAAAAACATGTAAGAAAAATAACTTTCAAAGACTGATCATACCTGAAAAAGCTGTATGTTTTGGTAATGATTTGAAGGATGGACAATCTGCATTTGAACATGGTCAGTTTGTTGACTTATTGAGCTTTGTGATTGATAACACTTATGTAAATTTTGGAGATTCCATACGTTACTCAGCTTTCCATTTTATAAAATAGTTTTAGATCATGGGCACACTTTTTAGAGTTATATCATGTTTAACAGGTGTTTGCTCTCATCATCGCACGATGGGGTGGGTTGGCCGGCTGCCCTGCCTGGCTGGGTCCTGTGTTGTGTGCACCCCTTGCTCCTACACAGGGCTGGGGGGGGAGAACCCCCCCCCCCCGGGGAATGTCAGCCTCCCCACTATCGTGTGTTGTACCAGTGGATATATTTTATGTGTAAGAAGTTTTTCATTATTTTATGATTTTATGCGAGCATGCTATATCAGGTGTTATTCCAAAAGTGTAATCAGCACAGAGTATCACTATCAGCATTATTTTTTTGACTGATCTATTTGGTGTAGATACACGTTTGCATAACATACATATATTATACGTACATGATCTGGATCTGATGCTTTTTATTCAAGACGTGATACCTAGAGTGGCACTGATTTTCAGATAATTAGCATAATTTATGTTGCCATAGTTCCCCCGCCATAGTGGTGGCAATTCAATACATATGTTTTGCTAAATAGTGTTGCTAGGGCTACACACTTTTTTTATTGGAGCATAAGTTATCAAGGAATACATTTTCTTAATTTTGTGCATTTAATCTCATTGTGTGTGGGCTGTGGTGTAAGTTAATTTTGTATGCATACATACTATTGTGTGGGTCCTTAACAAAGAGCCTTGGTCTGCATTAGTAGATAGGGTATACTTTGTGTCATTATTACAGCACTCCACAATTTTTCACATTGTAAAATACCAATCAGACTATATACACATGCATTTTAACATTTGACTACTGATATGTCAAAAGATTTGAAAGAATTGGTTTGCATGTAAACTCTGTCACACATCATAGTTGAAACCTGTCATCGGCATCCAACATGGCAACTATTTTTATAAATGAGGTTACAAAGGATGATCTGACTTTACTGGATGGGATAGGAGAGTAAGGAACAGAGACTATACTCCAGATGAAACTGGAAGTGGGGTTATTTGCTGAGGGTAATATTTTAAACATCAATGATGGGCACATAACCAAAGTTCTGAGCAACTTACCTGCAGCTGGCAGTTTGGAATTTGGTCATGCAAGCAATATGTAGAAGCAAATTAATTCAATAATGTTGATGGTGAAATCTTCCATGACTGAGAACAGAGTAGTTGCACAGCGGTTACATCAGCTTGAATCTTCGGTGGATCAGAGAATGGCATTTTTGAGAGAAACATGGAGCTTCTCAAGTATCAAAGTAGGCCTTAATTGTCCAAAGTAGATGTGAAAACCCATAAATTTTCATTCACATCAGCTAACCAAGAGCAAGATCTATGTTGCCCTCCACATCCTGGTAGGGACACTGGTGACAGTTTTTTTGGATGGGTTACTTCGTAGGCTTGATAGTCTCCCAGATGTGGTTTATGGACAGGCTCCATCGGAAACAAGGGACGACGACACTGGTGGAAAACAGGGATGTCGCAATGAGCAGAGTAATAGTAGAGATATATTGTGTAATAACAGCAAGCATGTGATGGGTCCACCTCTACCAAAGGCTCCCATGTTTGATGGCCAACATGACTGGCGGACATTCTATATGCAATTTCAGCACAGTTCATGTAAGTATAATTGGGACAAGGAAATGAAACTAGATCATCTCTTCGAGTCTTTACAAGACAACGCACTGGCATACTACTGCAGTCTTCGTGAAACTGATAGAGAAGGCTTTGGCAGATTGGTGATAAAAGTGAACAATATGTTTGGGCTGTGCAACCTTCCGGTGACTATCAGAAGGAAGTTGCAGACACATTGACAGCTGGAAGCGGAGTCACTGGAAGAGCTGGCTGAGAGATGCCGGCATTTGACAGTTGATGGGTATCCAGAGTCAGATACTGACTTTCTTGATACTGTGGCCATTTGCAATTTTTTAAGGGTAGTTAATAACATGGGGGCATCTTTACAGGTCATGACGCAGCTACCAACTATTTTGGAAGATACTTTGCAGCTGTTAAAATTAAATGTGCAAAATCAGGAGGCTATATTTGGTTCACAGAGGAACAAAATGGTGAGGCAACTAGCAGAGGAAGATTACTGGATAGTGCAGACCAATGTCATTACACCTCCCAAGCAGAAGGTCACTAGGCATGACCAGTTTAAGAGACATGAAGACAGACTGGAAAAAATGATGAAGACAAATCAGGAGGTCATTAAAAGGCTTTTGGAGGACAATCAAAAATTTATGTCAGGGCTATTGAAGAAAGAGTGGAATACAACACCCACCACATCCCCAACTTCTAGTCTGCACAGACCTTTTACTAGGTCCAAGGTGAAATGCCATGGCTGTAGTGAGCTTGGTCACATGATTTGCGATTGTGTCAATAAGTCACCTTCATGTTGCCAAACTTGATTGGATCAGGGTAGATGGCCGATCCCCGACCCCTGCCGATATTTCTGGCTGAAATTCATTAAATTGCTCATCATTGGTAGGTTTTGATACTTCTAATGAGATAGATAGTCCGATTTGAAGGGCAACAGAGTTGAAAGAGGTTGCAGCAAGAACAGTGACTCTTGCTGGAAGTAAGGTGGTACCAGTACAGTTTACCTCGGTCAGTGTCAATGCTATTGTTAATTTGGCGGCACAAGTAAACAGTGATGAATAAAGATCTTTTTCACAAGCTAGGAATGAAGGTGAAAGTATTGGAAACTGTCAGGTTGAAGGGTGTTACCAAGGAAGGAACTGTGCTAGCAAAACTTATTGAAGGGGCCTCCTTTGTATTAGGCAGTCGACCGTACAAATGAAATGTGTATGTAGGCCCTGTCACAGACACAGACTGAGGGTGATATTGATACAGGTTGTTTCACACCAATCAAGCATCGTATTAGCATGGGGGACACACAACCAATATGCAATTCTGGAGTTATTAAACACTCTAATTGGTGTTCATTGCAGTGCTTGTATGGACAAAAGATGGGAGTTTTCGATATAATGCATCGATTATCGTCAGTTGAACAACGTAACGATAAAAGATGCATTTCCTGTTCCCCTTTTGAAGAATTTTTGGACACAGTTAGTGGTAGTAATTAATACAGTGTTCTCGATATGGCTAGTGAGTATTATCAAATCAAAATCGAGGAGGGCAAGCAGCATAAAACCACTTCTATTACCAAAAATGGTCTGTTTGAATATCAGCATATGGCATTTGGGCTCACTGGGGCATCGAGCACTTTTCAATGGGCGATGCATCTGGTTCTCAGATATCTGACATGCAGGACCATGCTCGCCTATTCAATTATGGTGTTATTGTGGGAAAAACATTTGATGATCACTTAAAAAATCTTCGAGAAGTGCTTGAAAGGTTTTGACAGTACAATCTGAAGTTGAAACCTAAAAAGTGTCAATTATTCCAAACACAGATCAAATTCCTGGTTAAGATTGTGTCTGGCAACAGAACTGCTGTCGATCCAGACAAAATACGAACCATTGCTGATTGGCCAATGCCTACTAGTGTGAACGGGATGAAGTCATTCTTAGGATTTGTAAATTACCATAGAGACCACATATTAGACGCAGCAGAGATAACAAAATGTTTATATAATTTTACTGGTTCTAAGGCAGTTTTTCATTATGATGGTGAACATCAAACTGCATTCAATAGGGTTAAAGAACTGCTTGCTTATATGTGCACATGTTTTGTCTTTGCCACAGTCATAGGGGAACTTTATCTTGGATTGTGACTTTTCTAACTGGTCTATTGGGGTAGAAGTCAGTCAGCTGCAGAATGGTGAGGAGGGAAAAATTTCCTATGGTAGCGTTTCACTCACTTCTACACAGCGCCTGTATTGTACTGCCAGAAAAGAATTGCTGTCAGCGGTCCATTTTAACAGACAGTTCCGACATTATTGATGGGCTGACCATTTTTTGTTTAGAACTGATGATCATACTTTGACTTGGTTGCTGCAATTTAAGGTTTTGGAGGGTCAGATTGCATGCTTGATGGAGGAACTTTCCCAGTATGATATGACCATATTGCATTGCTGTGGGAGAGACCATATTAATGCTAATTCTTTATTGAGGATTCCAGAGAAGTTGGACATGTGCCCCTGTTACATGGCCGCAACAGAAGTGACATCTCTTCCTTGTGGTGGGTGTGCATATTGCATGTGTGCACAGGGTCAGTGGGCTCAATTCAAAGATGATGTGGATGACATGGTTCCCCTTGCAATAAGACCAGTAGGCATATCAGCTGATCAAATTCCAGGAAAGGTGAATCAGACACACAGTTTTTCAGCACAGGAAGTCCAGGATGTGCAGATTGGTGATGTGCACTTGAAGAAGATCAGAACATGGTTAGAATTCCAAGATCCTCCCTCAACTCATGAATTATGGTTGTTGAGTCCAGCCGTAAAACACTTATGGCTATGCAAGAGCCAGTGGGCAGTGAGGAGTGGTACTCTTTACTATGACCTGGAAGGGCCGTTTCCAAGATGGTGTTTAGTGGTCCCAGGTTCAATGAAGGCTGAAGTTATGAGGTTGAGTCATGACCTACCTATGTCAGGGCATCTTGGGCAGACAAAACCATTGGATCCAGTTAAGAGAAATTTTTATTGGTACCAAATGTCTAAGGGTGTTGAACTATGTTCGAGCTTGTGCCAAATGCAACAAAAGCAAAAAAACCTCCAAGATGGCACCTCTAGAAAGATATCATGTTGGCTTTCCAATGGGACGGGTGCACATTTGATATTCTGGGTCAACTTCCTATCAGTCACCATGGTAACAAGTACATTTTCATACTTGTGGATCAATTCAGCAAAAGGATGGAGTGTTATCCCATTGCTGACCAGACTGCAGAGACCGTTGCAGAGAAGGTTGTGTATGATTTTATTTCTAGATTTGGCTGCCACTTGCAAATACATTCAGACCAGGGTAGGTGATGGGAAGATGTTTGGAGCGATCTGCGGACTTCTACAGATCACCAAAACCAGGGAAACCCCATAAAATCCTTGTTCCAATGGGCAGATCGAGAGATATTATCGCCTGCTCCTGCAGCTTATTTGTTGCTGTCTATGTGGAAATCAAAACACCTGGGATGAAGATCTTCCACGATTAGCAGGGACAATACGTAGCATGGCTCATTGTCAAACTGGATATTCTGCAAACATGATCATGCTCAGCAGAGAAGTGATCAAGCCAGTGGATATTTTGCTGGGTGCCCATTCATCTGGGCAGCAGGAGAAGTCAGTTCCAGAATTTGTGAAACAGCTGCATATATGATTAGAAAGAATTCACCAGCTGGTTAGGAAAACCTGAACAGGACCCAAGTCTGACAGAATCATGACTATGATCTAAAGGTCATGGAATGATGATTTCAGTATGGGGATTTAATCTACAAATTGCATTTTGCATCCAAGGTAGGACAAAGTTAGAAGCTGAAGCCTGTGTAGATAGGTCCCTGTATAATGACTCGGGCTCTTTTGCCTGCATTGTACAGGATCAAGAACAAGAAACATGAATCGGTGGTTCACCATGACCAGCTCAGAATATGTGAAGATCAGCATGTTCCAATGTGGATACGGAAGATGCGACACAATCTGGTAGACTTGGGTGAAACTTTTGCAAATGATGAGGAAGAGCAAGAGGATGAAGACGAAGTGTATCTTGCCACTTTGTTTGGTACTGATCGAGATGGAACAGACTGATGATCTGAATGTTGGTGAGGAGCAGAATGACATTCCAAGTGAAGAGACTCAAGGTACAGATAGTCAAACGGATGAAGATCTGAGTCATGACAGGGGTTCAGACTCACTTGATGAATACAACTGATGATGATCCGTCAGTAAGCAGTCAAGAAACATCATGCACAGTGCACAGTACCAGGAAAGGTAGGCAGGTTAAGAGACCTGGTTACCTTCATGATTTTGGGCAAATAAAAGGGTTCTACAAAATAGTACAAGCAGAGTTTTTTTTTTTTATCTATTTGTTAGATTATTGTTGTAGATTTTGCAGGTGGACTGGAGAGTGGAGGATGCAGTTGATGCAGCATGAAGTGGACTCCGGTCTGCTTCATTTATGCTACATTTTTTGAACAGTGTAAACATTAATTTCATATATATTGGATGAAGACAGT
The DNA here is from genome assembly GCA_964020975.1 of Hermodice carunculata. NCBI lineage: Eukaryota > Metazoa > Annelida > Polychaeta > Eunicida > Amphinomidae > Hermodice > Hermodice carunculata. The sequence goes on from OZ026616.1 coordinate 68,504,015, forward strand.
TGCAAGTTTGCCTAATTGTACTTAAAATCATGTTAAGAAAAATTGCGTTGTGATAACATATTCTTGACATAAATACAAATGACTTTCATTCTTTTCTGACATGCACATTTACTCAACATGAAAAAATACTCAAAATTGACAGTATATTGTCTAAAGTCACAAACCTGACACATTACGTTGCAACTTGACTCAGGGTTGGCAGTGAAACATAGCTTAATTGTTTGGAGACTTTCAAAGTGAGGAGTAGGTGTTATCATGGGGTTTGTTTTACAGTTCTGGTGCAGAATATCCAGTGTTGCAGTACTTGTTCGGATTTCCCTTGGTTTGTACAGGCATGCAGTACTTGTTCGGATTTTCCTTGGTTTGTACAGGCAGTCTAGCTGCAACTGTTTATTTTACAATCACTGGGACTGAATATAATGCCCCAGATTGTTTCTACTTCAGTTATACAGTGGCACATGGATGGTTTAACTAGGACAAACTATCCAGCTAGAAAGGGTACATACTGTTTCAGGGTTAAGTCAAATTGTTTTTATCTGAACCTGTACTATACCAATTTAGTAACTATGTATTGTTTGACAGGTATTCTTCTCTCATAATGAAGCTCTGCTTTGTAAGCAAAACTTCGTGTAAGCTAATTCATCATTTGCCACATTCATATTTATTCATTATTATGTGGGTTGTCTTTGCTGAATATATAGCTTAGACAAGGAGCTGCTACTCGGAGATACATGTACGAGTATAGGCTCCAAAACATGTTCTGAGTAGTAACCCACTGAAGACCCTTTAAATTATTTGGGCTAGTACAGCCTATGTCAAATCTTCTACAGAAGAATGTGTGTAATTGGATAATAGTGTATAAAGGTGAGGCAGTGACAGCTTATGGAGAGTAAAGAGTTCAGACTGCAGAATAAAGTAATGACTATTAGGAAGTGGTTCTGGACAAAAAGACACAAACATGAATATGTATTTGTACAATGATCCATGGATGCAGGTGAAGAGTGAACTGTTCTGGATGAAACCTCCAGCGACCATAATCCAGAGGATGTGCTGGTGGTGTCAACTGGGGATTCCAGAAGCCACAAGACAAGACCTTGTCCTATCTGACCAGCAAGGGATGTACACAGCAAGCATCATGTCTTTAAGGAGCACTTTCCCTTTTACTTGGCACCAGATTCCTACCGCTTGTATTGTGGACATTAGGAATCTCTGAGAGGCAAGATTGTGACCCACCATGTGAACAGGCATCTCAGTCAAGAACGTCTATTCGATGATCAGAAACTGGAATTGTGGGTGTGGTTAATCAGAGGAGTTTTCAAGTTCCTGTTTGCAGAGTACCAGAAAACAGGGGAAGGGCTATTGTGGTATGTCATTAACAGCAACTGGTATCCTGACCATAGGGGTGTTGTTACAATTTTAGATCATAAGCTGTGGAATTTTTATGAGCACAAGAATGCCATGGAGAACATAAAGGTTCACAAGGTTTCACCACCAAACTCAGTGCTGTCTCAGCTACACTGGAGGGTGCTGGCCCCATAATAAACCATCGCCCACTGAAGAGGCAAGTGGCTTTCAAGGAGCTGAGCATGAAGCTGTAAGGGAAGGGGCAGATGTCAGGGAGCCATATGAGATTGTAGATTTACATTTCCATTTTGTGGAGCTTCTGCAAAATACTGGTGAGCACAGTCTAGAAGCAGTATAAAAAAGGAAGCCAAGCCTGTTTCAGTGGCTCAATATTCAATATGTTACATCTAATCACTGCTATCCCAAGACCTGGCCATACTCAGATCAGCAGAAGCATCTCACCAGGGACCACAGGGTGAGACTGACCCTTGGAGTACATCCAAGATTTGCCAGCATTTTTAAAGTCAGAAACATCTGGATTGGCTGGATAGTTATCTTCAAGGTCCAAAGGTTGTGGCATGAGGTGAGTTTGGCATTGACTATGGGAAGTCTGTTTCACACAGAGATATCAGATGTCTAAAAAGGGTCCTGGAGATGCTTCTAGCTTTAGCTAAGAGGGGAAGAAAGCCAGTAGTCCTGCATTGCCGGGATGATGGCACTGCTGTTGATTGTTTTTAGTGTTTCGAGAGGCAGCTGGGGAAGTACCACCATAGTCATCGCCAATGTTTTACTGGATCATTGCAGGAAGCACACTGGCTAGATATTTATTTCTTTATTTATTTTCTTTCCCCTTCTTCGTTTTCTTTTCTTCTTTGATCTCACTGCCCATAGCGTAGAATTACGTTTCTTTCATACTTTTAAGCAGGCGGTCAATATAATTTCTGTCGGATACGGAGGCCAACGTATTTATTTATTTATTTATTTGTTTTTTTGATTGTTTGTTTGTTTATTTATTTATTTATTTTCTTTCTTTCCCCTTCTTCCTTTTCTTTTCTTCTTTGATCTCACTGCCTATAGCGTAGAATTACGTTTCTTACATACTTTTAAGTGGGCGGTCAATATAAGTTCTGTCGGATACGGAGGCCAACGTATTTAATCACCGATAGCTGCCAGGTATAGTCGATTGGTGGTAAGGATCATGCCCAACAAAGTCTAGAATAGGGCTCGAATATATATATATATATATATATATATATATATATATATATATATATATATATATATATATATATATATATATATATATATATATATATATAAGTGATACGTACATATTCGACACAACTCGATTTTAGTATTGGCACACGGACTTAACTCTATGTTTCGCAAAGCTCTTTGTATGTTTGTATATATATGTATATATATATATATATTTCTTTTTTTTTAAATCAGCTTGTTGTTTCATACCACAAGGGCAGTTAATGGACAGTTAGAGAGTCTATTGTTGGTCGTGTTGTTATAAGTGCGGGCGATTCACAGATACACGTTTGGAAGTCCAGTAAAATGACAGAAAGATCTCAGTGAGGCTGGAGTTATATGTTCCCTTATTTGTTTTGAGTGTGTGTGTTTCAGTCGGGGGGTGGGGGTGTCGTTCGAACCTTTCGACCACCCCCATTGTGACGGGACTGCATTGTGCCCCAACACAGCATTGTTTTACCTCTCCATCTTGATATATTTAATACAATTTATTGATTTAAAATTCAAATGTTTCCAAAACACTTTTACACGTCTTTATCAACGCCTCCAAGGTATAGGATAAGCTACTAGATACCAACAGGTATGGCTTATAAACGAGATTTTTTCCATAAATCGAGAAAATAAATTTTGATGCAATTTTGCACACTTAGTTTCAATGATGTGATGATGACAGCTACATTGACTCCTGTTCAAAGCAACAGTGTTATTTGTTCCTGCACTGTCAGACAGATATAGGCATGTACATTACATCAATTATATCAAGAAGTAGAAACCTTTCGTGTGGTTCATATAATGGAAAATACAATTGTTCAATATCTGTACTCTCCATTTTTGTTCCAGTCATTGTCTGTACCTGTTCCTAATTTTAATTAAGATTGTCAGGCTCAATTCATGATTTAGAAGATTCCTGGTTTTAAGAGTTAAATGCATGCGTCATGAGCGGAAAACCATCGAGCATGTTTCACAGCCTTGAATTCCCCGGACATGCTATTTTTCTAATGGCAACTGCTTGCGTAATATATGATAAATACAACTTAGGTCAAGAACACATGACAATTATTATAACAAAATCTACGGCACTATGTAATACGTAGAAGTACTTGATTATAATTGAAAAAGTTTAGGAATGCCCTCAGCTACAAAAAATGTAAATACGTATAGTTAAAATAAATCTGAAGACATTTAGTTTATTTCACTGTGCCCAATGCCTCACTGTGTTCCAAGCTCCCCTACTTCATTTGAGATTGACACTGTTACATTACGGTAATTTTGAATGATATTGGCATTATATTAATTTAGATACTCCAGCCCACGCTTTTACAAAGTTTGAGGGCTTTCAAACGTAATAGGCTTGCAATACCTGTGGAAACTTATGTTTGACATGCACACAAACTTGTCTCAGCGAAGAGAAGATTGAATCTTCGATGTGGGTGGTATCACCTTACCGATAGCCTTCTCAATGCAATGTCATATATCTGCAGGGGAACTCACTCTGCATACATTATTTTCTTTACACGTTTCGCCCAAAGTGTGACAAAGAAAGCTGTTAACTCAGTCCAAAACTTTGCAGTGAAAGAGTCAATGTTAAACTTCTTCCTCTTCTTCTCGTTTCAGCAAGCGTTCAAGCATGAACATTTTTTGCTGTACTGCGCATAGAAAAAGTTAATATGTGTTAGTTAGCGAAGTAAAGGGAGAGGCGAAAAATATGTTGTTAGTTGTTAGTAGGCTAAAAGCGGGTTAACATATAGACTAACCTTGTGATGCCTGGCAAGCAACCAGCCTCTGTTGGTAACTTGCCAGGGATGGGGCTGTGACAACAGCTATTGGAAGTTGATTCCAATTTAAGGTTGTTTTAGGGAAAAAGCTGTATTTATAGCAGTCCTTGGAAGTCTGAAAAGGGAGGTATGATAATGAATGGGAATTACGGGTTGGACGGGGTCTGGGAGTGAGGTATTGTAAGCTAGGGATGGCTACCAAATCATTGACTATTTTGTCGAACATATTAAGGCGGATGTAGGTACGTCTGGTCTCTAAGGAGGGCCATTGCAATGAATGCAGCATATCACTTACACTGCTTGTGTCGTGATACCGGTTGGTGGCAAATCTAGCAGCCCTCCTTTGAACCATCTCTAACTGATATTTGTCTTTTTTGGTGTGGGGGTCCCAAACACTTGCACAGTACTCAAGGTTTGAGCGGACTAATGCTTTATAAGCTAGGACTTTAGTGTCTGTGGGGGCTTTTTTAAGGTTTCTGCGGATAAGGCCTAAAGAACGGTTAGCTTTAGTGGTTACATTATTAATATGGGAGGTCCAGGAAAGGTCATTAGCTATAGTTACTCCTAGGTATTTGGCTTCGTTTACTGAGTCCAGTTTGTAGTTCCTAAGGGTGTATTCAAATATAAATGGAGTTTTGGATTTCGTTATTCTCATTATATTACATTTTGCTGGGTGGAATTTCATAAGCCAGTCGGACTCCCAGTCAGCTAGGGCTGAGAGGTCTTGTTGAAGGATTTGAGCATCGGTAGGGGTTGAGATTTTCCTATAGAGGACACATTCGTCGGCGAAAAGGCGTACAGTAGAATGGGTGTGATTGGGGAGGTCGTTTATATATAAAAGGAAGAGGGTCGGTCCTAGGACCGACCCTTGTGGGACACCAGATTCCACTGGAAGGGGAGTAGAGGTTTCACCGTTGACCATAACTCTTTGTGTTCTATTGTCAAGAAAGTCCTTTATCCAGGTATGTATGTTGCCTCTAATTCCATAGAAGTCTAACTTGTGTAGTAGGTGACGGTGTGACACTTTATCAAAGGCCTTTTCAAAATCCATTATGACTATATCTGTTTGTTCCCTATCATTCATGTTTTTGGTGAGTTCATGTATAAACGTTAATAGCTGGGTTTCACAAGAGCGTTTCGCTCTGAATCCATGCTGCAGGTTATGAATTATATTATGTCTCTCTACATGTGTCATTATTTGACTAACCACTATATGCTCCATTATTTTGGAGCATATACATGTTAGTGAGACCGGCCTATAGTTACTTGCTTTAAATCTCTCACCCTTTTTATAGATAGGGGAGATATGTGCAGCTTTCCAAGCATTGGGCACTTTACCTGTGTCTAGGGAAGTTTGAAATATACACTGGAGGATGGGGGCAATGTGAGTACCCAGTTCTTTAAGGACTTGGGCATGAATCTCATCAGGTCCCGCTGCTTTATGTGGGTTCAGTTTTGACAGTAGTTTCTCTATACCGGGGTCAGTTATTTTGAAAACGGGAAGAGAAGGGAATTGACTTGGTCCGAGGTCTGGGAGGGATGTAGTGGGGTCATTTCTATTGAAGACTGAATGGAACTGTTTGTTCAGGATTTCTGATCTGGTTTTGTTGTCGGATATTGTTAGTCCATTGTCTTTAAGGGGAGCTATACCAGTAGAATCGCGTTTTAGACTGCGTATTTATGACCAGAACTTTTTTTGTTTGCAATTAGGGAATTCTGAGGTGATGTCTGTTGGTGGGGTTATTATGTCGGCAATATATTTATCGTAGGCTTCTCTTATCTTTTTCTGTGTTAGGTGTCTAATTCTCAGGTATTTGTGTCTATCGTTTGTGGTCCTTTTTGCTTTGCTATAGAGTTTATTCTTTCTCTTGATGAGGCAAGCTAGGTTGTGATTAATCCATGGGAGACTATGTTTCGGTTTAATCAATTTCTGAGGAATAAATTCTTTAACTGCTCCTTGTAAGGCATTGTGAAATAGGGTCCATAACTCGTCTGCAGAAAGGGGGTTTACTCTGTGGGCGTCTATGGTTCTATTAGAGAAGGCGGTCATATGCTCATGGATGGCGTTGTAATTTGCTTTTCTAAATAGAAAGATATTACGAGGTTTTTTGATTTGTCTGTTTGCAGCAAGGTCAGTTTCTACGAACACGGCATCATGGTCACTGATGCCTGGGAGGGTTTCCACTCTATTTACAGCGGCTGGGGAGTTTGTGAGGAAAAGGTCCAAAATATTTTCTTTCCTTGTGGGCTTGTTAACTTTTTGTTCCAAATTATGATTATTTGTAATTTCTATAAACTGGCGACAGATATTTGAATGTTGAGCATTAGGTTTGATAGTATCATTATTCCAGTCAATACCAGGGAGATTAAAATCTCCAGCTATAAAGATATGACTATTCAGGTTGGAAATTCTAGAGAGGGAGAGGTCGAGTTGCTGTAAGTATTCTTCATTAATTTGGGATGGAGGGCGATAGAAGGCGCCCACGTATAAAGTTTTCATACCACATATATTTATTTTCGTCCAGACTAATTCACAGTCAGTATCTAATTCTGTTACTGAAGTGCACAGGAGGTCATCTCTAACTGAAATGAACACTCCTCCTCCTTGAGTATTCCTATCTTTCCTGAAAACATTTTCTTGAAATTGTGGGGGGAAAATTTCTGTATTATTTACGTCAGAGTACAACCATGTTTCTGTAGCTATAATTATGTCTGGTTGGGTTTGATCGACTAGTGCTTGAAAATGTTCTCTTTTATTTTTAATAGACTGGCAGTTGATTATGATGCACCGGAGGGGTTTTTTCCTAGATTTGGGCTTAACTTTGCTGGAAGGGGGAGTGCGGTTTCTAGGGTTGGGGGAGGAACTTGCAATTGGTTGGCCAGGGCTAGATAGGAGAGATGAGTCTAACTCCAAGCTGGCAAACGGGTTTGATGTGTCGGTGATGTTGGAAAAGGGGACAGTTGAGTAATTTGGGGAATCAAACTTCGGTCAATAAACTGGCAATATAAGTAAATGTTGTAATGACTGAATTGAATGCCTGCTAAAAACTTTTGACCCAATACTATTCTGCTGGTGAGGGCTATGTTATGTGTGTATGCGTGTGTGTGTGTGGGGGGGGGGGGGGTATCAGCATGCGTACTCTGTCGCCAGTGAAACAATAACAATGTAAATAGAAACTCAATGTAAACATTTTATGGATTCCATCTGTGATTTTGTTTCAAGACTTTAAATTTGATCAAACATAACACTTCGAATGTCAAAGACTTGTCAGGTTAAAAAAATGAATACTTTGTAACTTCCAGCCCGTGATAGAAAATATGCACATTACGTCCAAAAAACTAGGAAAGGACGAAGTAATGTAGTTATATTTAAATGGACATTGAATTGTGCGTTGCAATCGACCGAATCTCCAGGGTAAATGTTTGCAAAATCAAGTTTCATGCAATAACTCATACCAATAGGACACACATACTGTT
>OZ026616.1:68512067-68539067 GCA_964020975.1 Hermodice carunculata
GTGGAAAGCGGGAGAGAGCGGAGGTGAAAAGCACCAGAAACAATTTTTTATGGTTTGTCAAAATATCAACAGTGGGTAGACTTTGACGGACATACATATGAGATAATAATTTACTTTTTTAACTTTTATAGCAGGGGATGTAACATTAGATCTATCATATTGATACAAAACAGTGGCAAAATTATGGAGAGTGGTATGAAACGGGACACCGGTCACGTCAGGCACAGTCACTTCAGGGTTGAAGGGGCAGTCATATGGGGTCAATTTCGAAATAAAGCTGTGGATGTATGTAATTTTATTCACTCTGTGCTTGTCAGTCCAATAAATGATGAATTTGCTACATTCATGTATCGGCGTTATTGATCTACTGGTACGTGTTACTCTATGAAAATAAAAAGAGTGTATAATTATTTATCATGTGTGTCTGTCATATTCTGCCCTCTAGTGACAATCTGATAAACTACAACATTTGTTTCCCTGTCCAGGCTGTCTTTCGCCCGTGGAATAGGAGCGACCTCTTGATATTGGGGACGACGGGGCGATAATGTTTTGTTTTTGTTTTTAATTAATTACTTAATTAATTTTAGTCATAGTAATGAAAAAGAATTCTTTGATTGAGCCTAGTAATTGACTCGCATTACTTTGGATTATATAAAAAAAACTCTATACTTTAATTTAATTGAATTTTCTGAAATAACTAATTGGACTCGCAACCAAATTTCCTCCTCCCAATTCAAAGTAGCTTAATTCCTGTTCGCAATCTTTGGTAAGAGGCAAAAGGCAGAAAAAAAATTTCATCTTAATTGATACAAAATTTTTACTCTTAACCAAGAGACCTTTCCTGCAAATAAGAAAACGTTGCTGAGTTTACTTGTTTTTCTTTTTTATAGTGTGTTCCAAAGAATGAAAACCAAATATTTGATTCAAAATTAACATCACTGTGACAAACACAGGGCACCTTTCCCACTATTCCCATATAACTGTACCCTTCCACCCTAAAAATCGACGAAATTACCACACATTAGAAAATTGAGGCTAAAATATACATCTCACCCAGTCCAGTTTTCATTTTTTGCAGAGTAATTTTTCCTCCTATGCAGACCAAACTGAGTTTCATCATGGAATCGAGGGTATACACGGAGGTAGATCTGTTTATTGTTTAACAGGCAAGCTGTACACTTATCTATGACATTTTGCATATCTGAAACCTCGCTCAGAGCAGAAAGAACAGGGTGTATGCGTAATCAAAGAGCCTGACCAGGCAGGGGAGAGAGCGAGCTTGTCTGCCGTACTGCGCCGGACCTCCTTGCATCCATCCTTATTCATAAACGTCGGGATTAGAGTAATGTTGTCGTGACAAAAGTGTTTTTAACTTGGAATGCTGACTTAATAGTTTTGGTGCGGAGGACATAAATTACTGCTTATAGTTACTATACTTATTTTAATATACAAAGATTATTTGATTGATAATATGGATGCCTGATTGTTTGTATATATCATTTGAACGCATCATGGAATTTCCCCCATGCCGTAAAGGGGGAAGTTTTCCTAATAAATTATTATTATCATTATTATTATTATTATTATTATTATTATTATTATTATTATTATTATTATTATTATTATTATTATTATTATTTATTATTATTATAATATGTCTCGAATCACATGCGTGCTGTAATGATAGTGCTGTATGTTTATGTGATTGAATAAAGCCTGGACAACAAAGAAAGTTTTAAACATCAGTCAAACGTCACTTTCTCGTTTACTGCACATAATTTACACCAATTCATGAATACTCGTAACTTTAACGCTGGGACTACAAAGGGGCCACTATGCCCCCATGAAATTATACCCCCATATATTACACTCCCATATATTATACCCTCATGAAATTATACCCTCACATATTAGACCCTCATATATTAGACCCTCATATATTATACCCTCATGAAATTATACCCTCACATATTATACCCTCATATATTATACCCTCATGAAATTATATATTACGGCACTTTGCGGGCACTTTCCAAAGGGGATTATGACCTAACACCCCCAGCCCTGCAGGTGACTTAAAATAGAATCAGGTGATTTGGGGTCAGAGGGATTTTATCGCCCCACAGGGGTCTAAAAATGAATATCCTCATAGGTGACAGGCTCAACACTGGAAAATGACATCATTGATATGGAGTGATTATGCAGGTGTTTGTTCTGGAATGATTAAAAATCCAAGGGAAGCCATTGATTAAGTGGGGATTAAAATGTGTCTCTGGAATGTCCAATAAGTAAACACAGGCATGTCCTGATAACAATCACTGTACACTAAACCCTAATCCTTAATAGGGGGGGGGGGGGTAAAAATACAGGCGTCTCGTTCATGGGAACATGTTTTATATTTTCTCATGGTGAAACACAATTACATTTAGGTGATAAGAGGATTATAGTGGTGCCACTGTCTCCACAGACTATTGACAAAAGGGATTATAATTATTCCACCCTGGTGCACTCACATCACTTCATATGATCATGCAATCATAAAATCTATAATCCCTTGCACTGTCACCAGACTTTTGACAAAAGGGATTATTATTGGTGTCTCTTTATTGACCAAACACTTGATCCTCCAAAGTTTATAAGTAGAGGGAAGCAGAAATGGGGATAGCAATTCAGACTTTAGGATGGCCTTTATTAATTTTGATAAGCTACCTGAGACTCAACCTATACAACGAATTCAATGGATAGAGAAGTTACCTCTGGCTCTGTTGCGTGAAGGTAGCCCCGTGGAATTTTACATAGACAACATTGGCACTGATTTGATTGATTTACAAAAAAACACGCCTCTACGTAAAGTGCCGCATCACCACTAATGATGGCTGTCCTATTGCTGCTGGAGCCAAAGTGGGTTTAGTGAATTTGAGTTTACACAGTTTGTGGTCAGAGGCTCAAGTGTACTGGCAAAACAGATTGGTGAATTTTGGTCTGACGTTACGTAGCCATCTCACAAGAAATGGTCAAAGCGTGGACATGACAGGTCCCCTGTATTCTGATACATTTCAACAATCTCATTTATTGCTGAATGGGATCCCCGTCACAATCAAGTTGACACCCTCTTCACAGACATTCCGTCTGATGAGTGCTGATGCAGAAAATTACAAAGTGGATATTCAAGCAGTGAAATTGTGGATATGTATGGTCAGTATGGCCCCCACACCCTATATGGAGATCAGTCGACGTCTGCAAAATACCACAGCCACGTACCCTATCATGAAGTCGGACCTCATGACACACACTGTGGCACAAGGCACTCCACAAGTTCAACTGGACAACTTATTCCAGGGTTGTGTATCTGCACAAATCCTAATTGGCTTCATGACTTCTGAAGCCGTCCGAGGAAGTTACACCAAGAATCCTTACAACTTTCAACATTACAAGCTGAATTACCTGCAAATCACAGTCGACAGCAATCCATACCTGAGAAAAGCACTCGAACCGGATTATGCAAACAAGCTATACATGGATAGTTACCTCACTTTATTTACGGGTACTAGTAAATGGAATACCAACGATGCCAATAACATTGGTAGACATAATTATCCCAATGGCTACTGTCTTTATCTCTTCAATATTGACCCGGCCAAGCAGATGCAAGATTTATTGCCTCTAAATAAGAAAGGCAACATCAAAGTCGAAGCCAAATTTGCTCAACCTCTACCTACAACAATAGACTTGCTGATCTATGCCATTTTTCCCGAGGTCATTGAAGTGGACTATACTCGTAACGTATATCTACAATGAATAAACCCCAACTTAGGTCAGCACTGTTGCAAAACCGCATGACAAGACTTTATTTTCGAGGCATTTATCCTTCAGACAGACTTCCATATAAAGTACACCAAAATCAGAGTCTGTTGATTGTGAATACCGACCCACATCACAAGCCTGGCAAACATTGGGTTGTCATGTATGTTCCAAGATACGGACCCATGGAATTCTTTGATTCCTTTGGACACACTCCAGCCTACTACAATACGAACTTTGTAGCTTTTCTAAGACGGATGGAGAGAGGAGTCAAGTCTAACAAGAAGATACTGCAAGCAAGATAGTCTTATGTGTGGACCATATTGTCTCTACTATGCCGTACTTCGCTGTAAAGGGATTCCTATGGACACAATCACCAGCCATTTTGGCAGAAACAGGAGAAAAAATGATGACATAGTGTTCCATTTCATTAAAAGATATTTCAGACTTTAGAAAAATATAAAGTTATGAAAATGCTACTTCACATGTGTTTGTTTTTTTCAGACAAAAGGTCTTGCGTGGGTCTGTGTGGGAGCCATTGGGCACTGTGTGGGTCTTGTGTTGTTGTGCTGTTCTGTGTGCTGTTTTGTATAGGTCTTGTGTGCTGTTCTGCTGTTTTGTGTGCTGCTATTGTGTGTGCTGTTCTGCTGTTTTGTGTGCTGTTGTGTGCTGTTTTGTGTGCTGTTCTGTGTGTTGTTGTCTGCTGTTCTGTGTGCCGTTGTGTGCTGTTCAAGAGCCCCTCTCAGAGGAACATGGGCACTTATTGAGGGACCAGGGACCCTACTTGAGGGACAAGGGCCACTGACCAATGCAAAAACAAATTTCAGCTTTAAACATCCTTTCACTATGATTGTTGCGGCCCCTACCGGTTTTGGCTAGATGGTATACGTGTACAACCATTTACAGAGAGCAGACCAAACCATTGAACCACTACCTGAAAGAATTATCATCTGTTACTCACACTGGCAGCCTTCCTTTACCGAGATGTAAGACAATATTCCAAACATTGAATTTATTAGAGGTATACCTTCAAACTTGGAACAAGACAGATTTCTAGACCCAAGCAAAAGAAATCTGATCGTATTCGATGATCTGATGAGCGATATTAGCAAAGATAACAGAATCGATCAAGACAATGAGTCAGCACATGTTCCCAGACAAGCCAAATTATATGATGGATATGTACAAAGAAGCCACCTAAAATCCACATGGATTTCTGGTGATTGATCTGAAACCGACAAAACCTGACCGCGAACGACTGAGAACAAATACTACGTCACACACATCTCCACCAACGCCTGAAAATTATCTGCAGAACATTTGAAATCCCTTATGTCTATATCTGATGATTCAGCAAGTGATAACGATGAGGAGGAGGATGACGAGAGACATCAACAACCTGTGACAAAGAATGACACGTTGCTGTATATGAAATGGTTACAAAGTTCCAGTGACAAGACAAATCAAGATCCTCCACAATGGAAAGAGTTTCTCAAAAGCATAACTCATTGCAGTGATATAGATAAATCACTCATTCGGAATAACAAAGCATTGGCTCATTTATGCATGTATGAATGGAGTGGCGTGAGACCTCACCGTAATATACCTTGCCTCGTGTGTCCACAGACAAGGGTTGCTTTTGAGCTAATTCCGTGTGTGCATTGTGATTCTCTTGATATTCATTTACCCCCAAATACCATGGACTGGTGGGTTACGTGCAAGCATAGTGTAACTATGGAAGTTCGACCCCAAACAGACGATTAAATTATTTGTGTATTGTCCCACTTGTAAGAAAACATCTGTTGGTAAAGTGAAAAGCGCCTCTAACAAGAAAAAGAAAGTAGAACATGAAAAGATCGATAGCATAGATATGGAAATTATAGACTGAAAAAAAAAATCCATAAGTGGCAGGTCGTCTCGTTATACTGTAAGAGCATGGACTTTTATGTACTGCTGAGTATTAAAGACAATAAACAGTTATACCCTGGAAACAGTGGAAATGATTTTTGTGTGCCATTGCCACAGGAATTAAATTTACCCCGATATTGGGAAGTTGCTGTGAGTGACATAAATATTGACCAAGCGGAAGGACAAACAAGTCAACGTTTGCTGGTGTGTTGTGCATTGTAGACTACACTATTGCCGGGGACAGTTTAAAACAAATATTACAAAGAATATCACCATCAGATAAACATTTTGCCACAGAACAGTTTACCTGTGTTGTGCAGAGTCCCGTTGGACAAATACGTATTTTCATATTAGACACTGAAGGACAATCTACAAATATACGTTATTGTGACGTTACATTACATTTTCGGGCGTCTCCATTATGAAGATGAAAAGCAATATACCAGGGTTTGTAGCCTTCAATCAACCATGGCGGCTTTCTGGTCCACAAAAAGGTGGAAACAAAATTAGAGGAAGAAAGAAGACATTACCAGCTATATCTCCCATCGTGGCACAGGACCTACAGATGAAAGTCAAGTTGAAGACAAAGAAAAAAACGAAAAAGACTCAACCTCAGAGCTCTACTCGTCGTAATATTTCTGTGTAATTCAAGAAAAATAAAGTCATGATCATGTGAAATAAAATGTGTTTGTTGTCTGTATTGTAATATACTTTCATCCCAATTTTCTCCTCACAACATATTGTATATGTTTTTGTTTATGCTGGCCTTCATGTTCCTGAAGATAGAATTTTCCTTATAAATGTGTGTATGAATTGTTCATTAGACCTCGAATCAGAGTCAAACACGTTCACTCTTTCAAACTCCAACCACGGCAACGTATTTGTGCATAAAAGAGACAAATAAAACTGGGCTTTAACTGATCAGTTCAACAGCTGTCTAAGGTCAATCAAACTGAGCTCTTGAGTGTCTCTTTGTCAAGGGAAAGTGGGCAGGGGAAGTGGTCTCATACCGTATTAGCTGTGCGCTCGAGTGAACATAATCCTTTCTTTGTCAAGAGAAAGTCCTGTCCCCAGTATACCTGCCTGAACTTGGTCAGGGGTCAATGCGTTCACCTTTTAAAACAATGAGACTGATTTTAGACACTTGTGGTGGTATAACTCTGATTCAGGTTTGAGCTTCTCTCATCCCCTCTATTTTTAGACCCCTGTGGGGCGATAAAATCCCTCTGCCCTCCAAATCACCTGATTCTATTTTTAAGTCACCTGCAGGGCTGGGGGTATTGCGTCATAATCTCCTTTGGAATTTGCCCGCAAAGTGCCGTCATATATTCTTTCATGAGGGTATAATATATGAGAACATAATATGTGAGGGTATTATTTCATGAGGGTATAATTTCATGAGGGTATAACATATGAGGGTATTATATGTGAGGGTATAATTTCATGAGGGTATAATATATGGGGGTTTAATTTCATGGGGGCATAGTGGCCCCTTTGTAGTGCTGGGATGTAATTGAAATAATATCATGTTTGTCCATGAGCCATGTTTGGTGTGGGAATTTTGAGCGTGGTCAACCCTACTGGGGATCCATGATTTGTTTACTATTGTAAAGGGTATGGTATCATGAAAATAATAATATATTTCCACCTTTTAAAATAGCATTTTATTTGAGTTCTGACTCTTTGAAGTAGGCAAGATTAATTTGTGACAAATTATTGGTGGATAGGAATACAAACTGACTCATAACTTGATGTATAATGCAAATGTTTTTTCCAAGCAATATGTCCTTGTCAGTATTGTAATTATGACCTTTATAAATTGCACAAATGAAAGAATTAAGCTGAAAGCAGATATTTGATGGACAATGTTTTATATATCACTTATAATACTTTTGCGTGTGTGTATATATTATTTTATACCATTATATAAATCCGACAAACTAAATGATTATTTTATAATGTCCGGAATGCGATAATAAATTTGAAATCTGAATTTTATCTTTTTCTTTTTTAATCGGTATGTAGATTACAACTTTGATTTAACTAGGATTAATTAAATTTGAAGATGTAACATCTTGGCTGAACAATAATAATAAAAAGTTTACTTTTAGGTACTTATATATATATATATATATATATATATATATATATATATATATATATATATATATATATATATGTATTTATGTATGTATGTATGTATGTGTGTGTGTGTGTGTGTGTGTGTGTGTGTGTGTGTGTGTATTTCACAAGTCATATCCACATTACCGATGAATCACCAAGAGATACCAGGGCCGTACCCAGGACTTTATTTGGGAGGGTGCATATGAGGTAAAAGTGGGACCTGCGAGGGAGTTTCACGACCGAGCGGGGCGAGGGTCTGGGAGGGGGGCTTGCCCCCTCCCAGGGTATATAGCTTCTGCCAAAAAGTGGTGTGTTTTAGTGGTCTCTGGTACATTCTGAGACAATAAAAGTGACATTTAAGCAATACAGAATTTTCTTACACATTTCACATGCAATTATGTGATTTTACCAAGTAGTTTTGATTGTGAAGAATCTGTACTATTTTGATTTATGTATTGTAACATCCTCTAATTATGTGTTGTTTTCTTATTGGTTTGGAACATGTAGAATAAACATTTCTCAGTATGTAAAAGTTATCAATTATTAACTTTGTAATGAACGTCTGCCCTAAACGTACACTTTGTAATTTGATTGGGTAAAAGATATGGAGGCAGGACTTTCTGATTTTTGTTCTGTAGAAGAGCAGTGTGCTCCAGGACACCCTACCCATAGACTTCAACCAGCCGAAGTGGTGTATGGAACCATGTGGAATAGAAGGACATGTATAAATTGAAGGCAGAAAACTTGATTCATCATTATATAATTAACCCAATCCAATCACAACATCTCCCATCCCCTCATAATTTAAAACAAAAACAAAAAGAAAGATACTTTATTGACATGAATCTTATTACTGTACAAAAACCAAAGACATGATAAAACACACACACAGAGGGGGAGAGAGAGAGAGAGAGAGAGAGAGAGAGAGAGAGAGAGAGAGAGAGAGAGAGAGAGAGAGAGAGAGAGAGAGAGAGAGAGAATTTTAGTCGTAATTTTGGTAGTCAATTGCAATATTAACAATATGACCGAGGGGACGCTATGTCATTACTGTTGCATTATGGGATTGGCATTTGCTTTTAATGGCATACTGCACTGCTAAGACAAAAATGTAACATATTGCACTTAACTGTAACTTATGTTTTGTAGCGCTGATTTGCACTGTGTTCACATCATATTTGATAATATTCATATGCAGTATACTAACTAATAATCAACCTAATCAGGTGAACAACCAGACTAGGCATCTTTGTGTACAGAGGATATATTATCTTGTTGTTGAGTCTCAATACCAGGAATGGGCATCTCGGCATCCGACGAGATTTCAAACATCAAGTTCAGAAGAGAGGCCAGGAGGCCTTTTTGTCAACGCAACAGGAGGCAAATTAATAAAAAAACTCTCTCTCAAAACAAAACAAAACAAAACAAAACAAGCTCAGTTTTGCTTTGTTTCAGATGTGAGCAAGGTTTGGACCATCACAATTTAGGGTCTAATACATCATGACCAGATGTGCATATAAACAGTGAGAAGACAACGCGATAAAAACTTGTGACTCAAGTCATCCCCAATATATGGCCCATTGCTGTTGTTGCTTGCAAATCTAGGTATACCCCCATTGTTTATTGATATAAGAACCTGCCAACAGGGACTTCTATCATCATGTATACATCAGATAGGGAGTATATAGAGTATAGATGCGTGCACACCCCTGGCACCCACCCTGGGTACGGGCCGGGATACCCTTAGTATGTGTATCCTTCAACGTATCCATCTAGTAATGTACGTATCACGTACATTACTAGATGGATACCATGATGGATGGATGTTTATTGGGACAGGTGGACAGACAGACAAGTACACCGGCAGATTTAATCGTGCTGTAGTGTACCATTGTCAAAATAACATTTTATGGATAAATTTGAAACGCTTTCTGGGCAATATATAAGCATTACACAAACATCTGGTGCTTTGCTGCAATGAAAATATGTTCTGTACAATAGTGTGAAAATCTTCATAAAATACAGTTTGTTTGTTTCATAATATTTTTACCCGATTTATGGCCCCAAAATTTGTAACAGTGATAAATCTGTGAGATTGTAACTTCCAATATTTCAAAAACTGCTTTATTAATGTGTAAAAGAGCTGATTTGCATAAATTTGCATTTGAAAGGTTTTCACCTGCCAATTTCTATGAAAATTACACTCGAACAATAAAGCTTTGTAATAAAGTAGAAAAGTTGTAGTTGGCAAGTGGTATGGGGTTCGCTCTTATTGATCGACATTTTCCTATGTTCAGTTAGTGTCAGACTATCAGGTCTTGGACCAGTAACCTCTCACAGTCAGGTCCACTGATCTATTTCGATTGACTACTGAATACTGTGCCTGTGTGTATTGGATATTAATATCACAGGAGTAGAGCATCCGAAATTAAGTCCCATCACAAAGGCATTGCTACACTAGAAATATTTTAAATCATGTGATAACCAAAAAATGTTTGGAGACAAATTTGGCGCAGGACAGTCAATCATGGAGGTGATATACATAAACGCACGTGTGAAAATAATCTAAGCACATGACGCATTATTTTCTTGCATTTAAATTGTTGCTATCAAAATAAACGTGAATTAGAATGCCAAGGAAGTTGTGATTTTACCTTTGAAATTGGAGAAATAAGCCAGCAAATGTCACTATTTTAACATGTAAATGCGTAAGACCTTGGTTACTGGTCCAAGACCTATACTCCAATATACAACCCTGTGAGTCTGCATGTATATGCGTGTTTTTCTGTGCATACACCCAAACCAAATGACATTCTTTTCATGTTTATTCACATTTCCCAGGTACATAAGTGGTGTCAAGAGGAATTTTCATATTTGTTGGCCACATACTAGCCAAATATAATAGGATGTAAACTATGGCAGGGTGGACCTGACCCAAGCCACATCCCCATATGGAAGAAAGCGTATGAAATAACCTGGCATGCCTTCGAAAATGAAATATGTGCACAGGATTTCTTACAAACTATGCCACAACACTTTTGTAATAATGTCCACATTAGAAGTTGGTCATTTGTGCCATAATGCTCGCTGTATCGAGCCCAGTTACTTGATGCTGGAATCCCATGACACCAATCAGCCCAGGCTCAGTTGCAGATTTAAAAAAACACTGTACATGGGCACACACACCCTTTTATTTTTCAACTCCGGTAAGTATACATATTACACAGATAGATCTTTTCTCTCTGTCTCTTTGCAGTGCAAGCACAAACAAATGGATGTTTTTTGAAGTTTATGGTATCACTGGTAGCATTCAATAATTGCATCTGCAACAAAGTTAAATTTGTTCTTCATTACAGGAATATCATCCCCGTAATTTTCAAATGCTGCATTGTTCTCAGCCTGGCAACAATTCCCAATGCCATCAGATAGTCTGCTTTGTACAAAACCACTGGTTTCCAGCAGTTGCTTATAAAATCCAGCTTTGCGTATTGTATTTTCTGAAGGCCTGTTTAAATGCCTGGCGCATCTCTGCACTTTTTTTTAGTTTCACCTTGTTGTATGTTCATAACAGTAGTATTGGCATTAGAATCCCCATCTAATATAATGTGTCCAACAATATGACCACCATCATTTAACTGTACAGTTGCATACACTCAGTCACATATAAGCCTTCATTGTCAATAGAGGCATCTGGTGGTAAGTTGGCAGAACAGTTAGCATCATGGTTTGCTGGTCCATGCTTGCAGGTACACAGTTTATATATATTCCAATAGCCACATTTTTTCTGGCCAGTTTCATTATCTGAAATCACATACGTTGTTTGTGATGCTGCTTGGTAGGGAGTACGACCCCTCGCAAAGTATAGGCGATTTTAATAGGTACCTATTAAAATCGCCTTCAATGTTATTTAGGCTGCAAGGGTCCAGTCCGTTCTTAACATTTAAATCTTTCAGTTCCTTCATTGTTTTTCTTTCATATCTTTCATGTTTTCTTTCACAATTTTTTTATTTGCTTCATTTGCTTGATATTGTAGCCCGGGTTTTGAGGGTGCATTACAATTTACAGCAAGGAGCAGATCTCTGAAACTACTGCCAGATAGTTCCGTGAAAGCACTATCTGTAGACTTACATTATGTGTATCTGGTCGCCGTCTGCATTGCCCTTGTTTGGTAGGGATGTCTTCGTATAAGGTATGTAAACCGGTGTTGTCTCAGCACATTTGGCACTGCAGTGCCATGCGCCAGCATATTCCGCGTTTCTCACATGAGTGCTATTGTAATGTGCCTGTACATGGTGTGGCAACACCGCCATTTGGTACAGAGTGACTGCCATGTGCAGAGTCTGCAGCGCCGGTCTGTACATGTATTGCATGGTCTCATATAGCCTGGTTCCATAAATCTGCAGTCTTCTGTAGGTGCAGGAAAGCATATGTGTAGATGTCAGGATTTTCTACATCACCACCTTCATTGTATTCTTCATTAAAGTCCTGGAAAGTGGAACGACCAGCCCCTAGAACTATGCAGCCCTACAGGGGTTCGCTCTTGTGATTTCTCATCACCAGTTTTCCATTTCATGTCTCATTGACACAAGCATATTATTCAGCATCTAGTATGGAAATGGTTTGGGCAGCAGCAGCAGGGGCAGCAGCATTATTTTTTTGTGGCTGCCATCTGGGGTGTGTGTCTTTCCCTTTTCGAAGCCAAATTTTATGAGTCTCTTTTCTGCTTATTTTTCTCTGGCGTTCACATTTTATTTGGTTTCTACCTAGCTTGCCCAGTTATAATTTAGAAGCCACACAAATTTCAGTTTTGACCACTCTCTACAGCGAGTCATTGCAGGTACCACCCAGCCATATGTGTTTCTTATGAAAAAAAATGCCAATACCAATAAATAATTATCATTGCTTTCTAGTTTGTGTTAAATACATACTTTTGTTGTATTTCATATGACATGTTGATGTTAACACAGAGTGCCAAGCTGCACTGTGTGTTGGTATTGGGAAGGTAGTACTCACAAATGCAAGAGCTCTTGTTTCATACAATAAAACAACTTTAACATCCAACTATTTCATTTTTTTCAAGCGACACATTGTACTTTTCGATGACAAAAAAAAAGCTTGTACATGTAAATCACTGTATATATCAGCATGTCAGGAGGCGATCATATGAGCAGTTGCGTCACCATTTTAACACAAATATTGCATCCCTCAAATTTGATTCACATTATAAGTTTTTGATTCATAATAATAATAATAATAATAATAATAATAATAATAATAATAATAATAATAATGATGATGATGATGATGATGATGATGATGATAAAAATAATGCATCCCTCAAATTTGATACACATTGTAAGTTTTCGATTCAAAATGTTTATATTAATGATGATGATGATGATGATGATGATGATAATAGTAATGATACTAATACGCATTCTATTTCCAGTTACTGTGGACAGGACGTTGAGGAAGACACCTTACCTATATTGTCAAAAGTTTGCCTTCAATAAATTCTACAATAAACAAGCATACCCAGAACCAAATAGAACAGAACGACGTAAATGAATGGCTTGTCCTTATTCTTTGTCACTATTAGACATTAGTTATTGACAAGGTAATGATAATTCCGTTATAACTGAAAACATGCGAGAAATGGTAACCGAGTCAGTGGTCAAAGATGGGTCAACATGAAGAAACATTCTGTGTGTAAACGTTGATCAACTCTGTAAGTTCTCTCCAATTATTGACATTTTTACCTTTTGTCTCACATAATGGACCCTTAAATCACTAATAAAGTACCTGGTGTAAATCATGGTCAATTTCATGATCAAAGGTGAAGTTGTAATTGCATAAAACTGATGTTCAGCCTTGTTCACAGTCAGGGACCCTGCTGCCAGAGAATTGTAACTCTATAATTATACGTGCCATAGTTTTTCTTTTTTGATGTTTGCTATGTATACATATAAAATATTCTAAAAATGATGCTCTTTTGTTCCAAACACCATGAACCTAGAAAGTGTGCTCCAAATTATCCCCATTAGGCCCATGTTGGCATATAAGTCTTAAATTTTGAAAATTAATGTTTTTGATATTCAAAGTCACAAATTTTAATTTTGACGTCGCAAAATTTTATACCCGATGCAGATAAGAACGAATTCAGCGACACTGTTAAGTTTCATAGCATTTGGAAGACATGTATCTTGTTTGCCCTGTTTTTCCAAGAATATTTAAATAGCCTAAATCGCAAAGATTACAATTCTACCACTTTTGTTTGTGGTCCATTGGATGCGCCTACATCACAAACCTATAAATAGAAGTTGGAACGGCACGTCTACCTAGTATTGTTTTGACGATATTCAACATATAAACTTTTTAAGTACCTCTACTTAGCATAAAGTAATATTCCACAGCTTTTGTTTGTGGTTCATTAGTTGCCCCTACAGTACAAACCTGCAAATAGAAGTTGGATTAATACCACTATCCATAATAGTTTTTGACAACATTCAACATTTAAACATTTAATGTCCCCTAATCAGCATAATTAAAATTCTACAAATTTCGTTTGTGGTTCATTGACTGCGCCTACACCACAAATCTATAAACTGACGTTGATGTTTTTTTTAGATGCAGTAGTTTTGAATACATTCAAGATTTAAAATTTCGAATGCCCCTTACTTACATAATTTTAAGTAAACTCAAACATCTCTGTAAAAAGGCTCGAGCTCATGTATGGATGAGCTTGGAGATTGGCATACCAAGTTTGGAGTTTCTAAGTGTAATAGGGTCGGAGAAAATTGTCGTACAAAATTGTTGGTCACTAAGAATCGAAAGAAAGAAAACAACCAGCAGATGTCTGTGATGGCACACAAACGTAATAAACGAACCCAACTAAACCAGAATTATGTCTGTACAGAGTGTCTGTGTTGGCACACACACCTAAAAGCACAAATAAAAAAACTGTTTAGATAATAGAGTACCTATAACGAACAATGATCATTTACTTATTTTTTCTACACTCCCGTTCTGTGGTTATGGATCCCATAAAGTTGTCAAAACAGTCAGTGTGGACTGGGAGACAATTGTGCTTTGAGTTGTCTAGCCAACTGTAGCCACATCTGTTTTATGTGATGGGGTATATCACATAACAGGCCTCTACCTAGAGATCCAGTAGTCTCTTGGAACCAAGGGCTGACTCTGAAGCCCCGCACAATGCTCTTCCTACTACATGTATGAACAAAGCACTGCAGTTTTCTGATGGATACCCCTCAGTTCTTCGGGCCTTAGGGATCTGCTCAACATGAACGGTATGCGATGCTCTGAATTTTATTACACAGTTATTGGGAGTCTTTTCTCATATTCTGCAAGACCTAGGCTTTGCAAGCAGTCAGTTAGTTGTACCATCACAGTAGGTAGCCCAGGAGAGAAGTTCTGACCGTGCAAGCTAATTAATTAAGCACACCAAATGTTTGTGTTACATCATGGAGGTAGACTACGTGTGGTAGGAGGGGTTTAATTGAGCAAAGTCTACAATGTATTCAGTGAGTTTAGCATAAACTAAAACTCCTCAACTTTGTTTGCATGCTCTAGGAGTTGCCCTTGACAAAACCCATATATTGAACTTTAGAATAGTTTTGAAGATATGGACATTTCATTTAAACTTCAATTGCCTCTAGCTTGCACAATTTTGAAAATAATAAATTATTCCAAATCAGAGGATGGATATGTGTGTGTGTGTCTGTGTAACGGTTTCTGAATAGTTCACTTATCCCTTGCCTACTCAGTGACTTGCCATGAAAACTATTCAACCACGCAGTCACTGATGAAACAGGTGGATGACCCTTAAGATACCTAGCAACTCGACAGCCATCTTGCAGCTCTCTGTTTGGCCTACATATCTGTATGTTTGGTGTATACATGGCGAAGACACAACAGGCATTTCATAACACATTTTGTTCCAGCTTAATACAGGGTGTGAAGTATTGTGTAGCTGTGGGATGTATTTTGAACTTCCATTTTTGTCAAAATGTTGAAGCAAAATTTGGCCATGTCAATGTTCAAGAGTTAGATGGCAATTTATGCCCTGGAGACATTTCTAAGTGTGACTTTTTATTCACACAGCAGGAAATTCTACTGGCTACACATGTGATTGGCTCTGTTGCCAGCCATCATCCAGGATGTGGGAGTATGGAGACATTAATACATATTTGCTGCTTTAGTTGCATGTTTTGTTTTTCATACTGTTACTAGGTGGCTTTGTTTAGCACATCTTGTGCCAACCAGGCCCTCAATAACAGAAAAGGAAAAAAGTGTTATACTATATTGCCTTGAACAGAACACAAAGGCAGACACTTTTGTTCAAGGATCTGAATGGTTCAACATGTATTGAGTCATTAACTTTCACTCTTGTGTGTGGGCTAAGCCGCACAACTGGTTACATGTGGAAGTTGTTTAAATAAATTTATAGCTTTGTGTCTGGAGTATTAATTCTGTGTGTATCACACAGAATAGTCTTTGGTATGTGCAGTTGTTTTTGTCATACTGTATGAGAGTAGTTAATTTGCATATTTACGTGATGTGATAAATTGTTTACAGTCTCATGGTGCAATGTTATGGCTGTATTCAATCACATACCCACACTACCTGTAGCAGTATAGCTCTGTGATGGGATACTGAGAGGCACACCTGGGTCATCCGCCCACCTTCAGGGTGAGGGACAAATGCATATGTAAATTTATTAAGGATATTCATAAAGTTGGATTCTTAAGTGAATTGCGTGTACATTATTATCATGTAATTTGTTCTGCAGGCATGTACACATGATAATTCTGTAAATGTATGTAATATTACTGTACATACTTAGTGATGAATGGATCACATGCTATTGTAACAGCTACTGTGTTATGTGATGGCCATACTATGAAATGAATGTAATATCAAGTATTTTGTGGCAACTCCAGATTTCAGTGGTCAGTATAGTTGACCGATGTGTATTTGTTTTTATTTATTTATTTTTCTTTTCGGGGTTTAATTTTTCATGATGTCTTCACAATTAAGACATAAAATTTACCTATCTGTGTCACGTTTTGGCTTGTCACACAAAGAAGCTTTTATGTGTCAACTCATAGTCATGAGCTAAAACAAAAGCTTCATGTAATTTATCTGCCTTACATTCATCCAGTACAGAAACAACATGATCCAGATTCATTAATTCCAAACCGAACAATGACAGCAAAGAGATTTCAGACTTGCCAAAGCATCAACATCTCTCTTCCAATACCAATGTGAAGAAATAAATTTCACTCCTGACTTGAGACAGGCAGTCACCCATAAAAGGCAACTGGTGGTTTAAACCGGTCCTCTCAACCTTAGAAATATTCATCATTAACTGCAGACACTAGTTCTTTTCCAAAATGTATAGGCCTAACCACCCAAAGCACAAATTTTATTACTTCTGCCAAAAATAAAAAAAGACCTGTTAGGCCTATCACCTTTTAGTTCTGCCGACTTGTCAGTCAGCTAAGTTAACAGCAAAAGAGTAAAGTAGGCCTACATCGTTTTCGTGATATTTATGAATCTGAAACATTATAAACACACTCTACCTCCACTATAACTATGAGTCGGAGAACAAAGCCCACAGCACAACATAGCCAATGAAGTAATTTTCAAATAGTACAGGAAAAACATGATCCATAGTCAATAATTCCAAACCGAACAATGACAGCAAAGAGATTTCAGACTTGCCAAAGCATCAACATTTCTCTTCCAATACCAATGTGAAGAAACAAATTTCACTCATGACTTGAGACAGGCAGTCACCCATAAAAGGCAACTGGTGGTTTAAACTGGTCCTCTCAACCTTAGAAATATTCATCATTAACAGGGACGTATTAATTTCTTTCGCAATGCAACCTTTAAAATCTTCTACCAAAATAAGTTCCCTTAATTTGTCAAAATCATTTTTTATTTTCCTGGAGGCATACCATCTGTCAAACAGATTCTCTCTCTTTCTGGCAATTCCACAAGGCTTCACCTGGTTTCTTTTGGCTGTCCCTAAATTTGTGTCTATAAGCCTTAGTTACTAACTCATGTGCTTTCAGAACACCATCTTCCAACACATCATACTCAGAACTTTGTTCTATGGAAAGGGACGAATAAATGTCTTGTGCTTTTCCAAGAAACACACTTTGCATAAGAAGAGACCACACTCTTCTAGGCCACTCTAGTTTCAGCTATTTTCTCGAAAGACAAAGAATTTGGACACTTCTTTTTCTTCAAATTTTGTTGCCTCCAAAGCATCCCCCTGACTCGCTATTGCGTTCACTGATGTGGGCGTTCACCGGGGTTTGCTGGTCATCGGCTTATTATTTTTTCCATTATGCAATTGTCCTAATTAACACGATCAACATGATGACATAGCCAGGGCCTTTCGGGGAAAATAGAATCAGCCCTCCTCGCCAGTCAATCAAGATGATAAATTATTAATGAGCTATGCGCTCACAAATCAGGTCGCATTTCCGATAGTGTGATTCGACTAAGCATGATGGTTCCCCCGCGAATGATGTTTATCGACAGTAGCACACATTGCAAGCAGTGGCACACGACTGAAAGGATTAATGCCAACACTTCCTACTCCGAATCGCTGTCGGTACAAAATATAACTGTCAGTAATTCAATTATCATAATCCCCGTGTATTTCAAACTTTATTTCAAACTATCATAATTGAGTTGAAGTGCACTGCAAGTCGGAACATGCGAGGTTGTCTTTTCTTGTGTTGAAAATCAACTGGCCGGCACCTTGTTCTTGTGGTGGCGCCTACTATCGAGTCTTTGTTTTGCCTAAAAAAAAAACAAAACAACTAAACGGTCGCGAAAATATCCTGATACATTACTTGCTATCTTGACCTTAATCTGCATTGTCAGTTATGTTAAGTTCATTCGTTAATCGTAAAAAATTTAATCAAAATACAATCCTGGTATCTTGCTAGTGCACATTTGAATCTGCCATTTTTAATTTGCATTCGGACACTAATTACTTCGCCGTAATGTCGGTGAACTCTGGAATGACGCACGTGGTCTTACATTTGTTGATTAGCTAAACACAGACATATGCATGGTGTTGTGTTGCCGTTTAAATTATATTCGATTAAATTAAGATTATTATAGGTCTTAAATTCTGCATTACTTCCATCATACTATGATTAAATCATTGAACCAATAGGAATACTTTCGCGTAGTCTGGACATGTACTCTGAGATTTGTAGATTAAAGATAGCCAAGTCAATAGCTAGCGGAATGTAGATATGTGGTGTTTTGTTTGCCGTTTATTTTTAAATTATATTTGATTAAATTAGAATTATTGCAAGGACAAGCAATCGTTTGTGCCAGCCTCTGTGTCAACGACAAAGAAAGCATGCGTTCCTACCGAGTCACAGTCATGTTTGACAAATGGACCAAAAATCGTGAAAAATACAGTAGCATAATTTGTCCTAAGACTTCCTGTCGAAGTAAAGTAAGTAAGCATCTTGGATCATGACTGGAATATTTACTCAGTTTGTCTAAGGATATGTTCCATTCCAATCGTCTGTGTCAAAAATGTAAAAGACCTAGGCCTACGGCTGATTCGAATTAAAAATATCTGAGAAGGACAAGGTGATATGATAACCAAATACCACCAAATACAGGATCAGATTGGCATAAGAATGAAACGTTCCACTGTGCATTCTCGCAAATGATTTTCCACTAAGTACTGTGAAAAATTTCGCATACACAAATCCCACGAATATACTATGCCTCGCTTTCTCCCAGAACGCTTCTTCACATGGATACAAATGTTGCGTAATTAGAGTCACTTACCAGCATGATATTGGGCATCTGCACTGTTTAACCAATAAGATCTGTGTGCAGCATTGCATGCTGGGCAGCTTGCCCATTTGAAGGATGGGAGACCCCGACGACAGCACATCAGAAACATAAAGCGATCTAGGGGGAGCCTGTGGAGGCAACAAATTTTGGTACTAAACGTGCATTCTTGGCTACATCAAAAGATCCTGATGGTGCTGAATTATCTGATTTAGGTTGCCTAAGTTCAAGCTCTGTTAGCTTTAACTCGTGTTCTCTAGCCTCTCTGGCTTCCTGGGCTTTTCTTTCATCAGCCTTTTTTGCTAATTTTCGCTCATGCTCTCTTCCAGCCTGTGCTTCTTCTTTTGCTGCTTGTGCAGCTTCTCTTTCACCCTCAAGTTTTAATTTAGCTAATTCCAGCTAAATTGCAAAACTTTTTGTTCTCTGATCCCTCACCCTCAAGGAAACCTTCTTTAACCAAATGGAACATAATCATTAGTTTCAAGGGTATTTTCCTGATACCTGATAATACTTCTAAATTTAAGTATTGGGGCACATTTTCAGGTTTTTCTTTGACAATTTTAATAAAATCTTTGATGTCTATGTCCTCATAAGCCAGAAACACACTTGGATCTATTGACATGTTGTCCAATTGTATGACCAACAACTATGCTACTAAATACCAGATATCCTTTGTTGACTTCAAACTGTAGGATTCAATATTTAGAACTCCCGGAATTTTCCAGATGATTCGATGCCCACCTTTTGAATATCAGCAGAACTCAACAAAGAATGACAACAATTATGTAACTTTTATAATAACAATATATTACCAATCAAAATCTGTTGTATTTCAACAGTCAAACAGTCTTAGGTAAATCCTAATCCTTGGTGAGATTATCCGCAGATATAGTCCACACTTCAAAGTCCTATGAAATGTGCCGAATGATCTGGTACAAATCCCACACAGGTATGGTTTTGGTCCAATGTGGTACTCAAAGGTGTGGTGCTCATCCAATCCCACAGAGGTACGGTTTGGTTCCAATGTGGTACAATATACCAGTCCACTCAAAGACAATGTCCACAGTCCACAGGGACAACGTGTAAATAGGTAGCACCAAATATGCAAGTCCACTCAAGACACTGTCCACACTCCACAGGTAAAATGTGAACAATGGTTCACAATCCCAATGGCTTGATGACAACACACAGCTTCTGTCAGATCCTTCAAAATTCTCTCTTCTCCTCTTTAGTCAGAAAAATATCTGCTTTATATAGAGAGAGCCAGTGAAATCTCTAATTTGTTCCAGAGTTTTCCAATTAGAGACCTGTCCCGATCAACTCGTATGAATCTAGGTTACTATTCTAACTTATTCCACATGTTTCCAAGTTACATGTGAGTCACCCACAAAGCAAGCCAACTCAGTGGCTCTGCAGTGCCTTGGCAAAGTATTCATTGAGCTCAATTACCCAGTACACACTGAATGAATACAGTGACCTGTCCAAATGAAAACAAACAGCCATACACATTTTCGCATAACACTTGCACGTACAAGGCAAGCACACCAAATCACTGCCTGTGCATTGTATACCTTCCTGCATCATTCATATGATACTTCCTGTAATGATTTTCAGAAGAAGAGCATAATCCACTGACTTTTAATGGCTGGTGTAAGGCAAAAGCTGAAAATGTTCTTCAGATTTAAGTATTGGACAACTGTACTGGATATGGACAACTGTACTGGATATGAAGCACAGCATACCTTCCTATTTTTGTTCCTTTTGCATGACAAATTTTGCCCAGTTTGTAGATTCTTTGACAGCACTTATGTCATGGTTGTCAGCTTTGAACCACACAAACTAAGCACGTTGGATTCCTGTGCACTTGCAGGATATAGCAGAACCATCAATAAAAACACCCTGAGGCTGAAAACAATTCAAAATTGGCCAATTAACACCACAGGAGACACAACAAATCTTCTCTACAATAACCATGGACCAAGCACGTGAGCGAAACTATACTTGCATCAAGGGGGTGGGGTGCAGTTGATCTGACTGACAATCCAAGTGATTTATGATGTTGGATGGTGTCAGGGCTAGCCATTGCCAGGGTGATCAGTGAGTTTGATGATGTTTAAATGCATAAGAACAGGCAAATTGGAATAGTACATCATGATCCATCCGTAATTGTGCAAACGGCATTTGCAAAGAATGTGCAAGCACCTGTAGTGCTTGGGGGTTTGGGGAATCCATTGCAGGAATAAATTCAGGACTGGCCTGTACTTAATACAAAGCAAGTAGCAGAGATTATTGCAGCAGTGACTTTCAGGAATGAGCAACTGAAGGGTCAGGATCAGTTTGATGAATTGGTTGAAATAAGTTTGACAGGAAGGGCAATCTCATTAAATCAAGTTATCAAACACACCGAACTTTGTTCTGTACTTGTAAGCTTGCGAGCAATAGGAAGCAATAGCATTCATCCTTAAAAATGATTAACAGTTGTTTTCAAGGCTGTATGTTGCTTGCCAGACCCGTGATGGCAACCAAGATGAAAATCAGACTTTTCCACCAGGCTTGTGAGCCATGGGGTAGCTTTGTCCGGGTCTTCAGAGTAACATTCTGACTTGTTTTGTAAATACAGAAGCACAGCATCATGCACCATCCACTACATGTGTAGTCCTTGGCGGGCCTGCAATTTGTCAGTATGTGAAACCTGGGATATCTAAAACACTTGATGCCTATAGTAAATGTTCCATACACTGTATGACACTTTGGTAAAGCAACATAGGTTGACCATATGTGGAACAGATACCTTGTTCAAAGCCTGAAAAGCATGGCCTGAGCTAAACAGGGAACAGGAATTTGTAGAATTGTTGGTTCTGTTCCAGTTTCTGTGGGTACCAGCAGCAATTCTTTAATGTAGACAGCAACAAGCAGGAACCGTTTAAAGTCCTTTCAAACACCACTTTTCAGTCCATACACAAGGAATTTGAGTAGTTGATTATTGCTGAGGGGGAACAGGGGGCCATGTATCCCCCAGAAGCAGAGACTTCACTCGCTCCCTGTGGTTAAAAAGAGGCACACATCTGTATACTGCTACATGTGGCACATGCTGTACAAAGTGGTCCCACTATGATTCTAATCCATACAGTTGACACCGATGATGTTTTTGTTATTGTAATTTACATCATGGTCACTCAGCAACTGAATGAAGTTGATAACCTATGGATAACATTTGGTGCTGAAAAAAATTCTTCTTTCTGGCAATCAATGAAAAAGCTCTCAGTCTTGGAGCAGGCAAGTCCCATGCTCAACCAATATTCCAAGCTTTGGCAGGATGTGATAATGTATCTTTCTTTGCTGGACATGGTAAAAGAAGAGCTTAGGCTGTTTGGTCTGCGTTGCCCTGACTCGCTTATTTTTTTACGTAGTCTCTCTTCTGCACTTAGGCTAGTATCAGAAGAAAGCATGCATGCCATTGAGAAGTTCATCAGATTAATGTATGACAGAACAGGTATTTGTTTGATTATAAACAAAGCAAGACAGAATTTTTCTTTGCAACAAGAGCTTGAGCTGAGATCATTACACCATCTCTTGCAGCTCTTGTGTAGCATGTTAAGCGAGCAATCTATCAAAGTGGCTATATCTGGGGGCACAGACTGATTGCGCATCCTGAGCTTTCATGACTGGAGCTGGATTAAAGCTGATAGATTGTATGAGGCATATGGGGCATCCAAAACATGTTAAAAGTGAGTATCTCGTAGCTGCAACAATGGGTGTCTATACCATTGCTAGTGCAAATCAAATTCTCTGAAATGCACAGCCCTGTGCACATGGGAAAAAGAATGTCCATGTAATGATTATTACTGAATTTCACTGCTTCTGACCATGGATCTGTTTGTAACTCTGTATGCGTTGTTGTGTCCTGGGGTCTTGAAAACTGCATAAAGTTTGCTTTTCACCACCTTTCATTGTGGTTTGGTAAAGGTGCACAATAACAGCAATTTTCCATTTGCAGCTCAAATGGTTGTACAGTTACGACAGAGGAACCAATGTCATAGAACATGTTCCATGAACTGGAAATCTAGGACAAGATCATATGAATGTAAGGGTTTGCTCATAATGACAAGAACCATAAGTTGGTTTCATTTCCAGGTTAGCCTTCTTTAAAAAAATCTAATGGTTCTGCAGCTGTAGTAAACAACTTTCCCCAAAGTTTGGCCTTTGACCTTCCATATGATCTTGAAAAGTATTCCAAGGTCATCTTTGACGGTACATGTGTATCAGTGTATATTGATAATTAAAAACTCCTTATGCATTTGTAAAAACGAATATTGTTTTGTTTTATTTATTTATTTTTTATTTATTTCCACGTTAGATGCACAGATATATGCATCGTTATACGTACAAACAGATTGATGTACATGCAGTCTCTACAATTTAAAAGTCTGTGTATGCCAACTTGGATGGCACTGAACAAAAAGATTGTCTGACGCAGACTAGAAGGTCCCTCCATGGTATTTAGGTATGGCATTGTCAAATTGTGGAAGAGTGCCGGTAATGTGACATGAAAATAAATCCACTGTGCATGCCCCTGCATCTGCAATTTTTACCTGTCCCTGTATCCAAAATATTTGTAATATACTGGTCTATTTATTTGCAAATTGCAATGCTTTTACTACCCTCCCTGGTATCTGGGTGTGCCGTTCTTGTCTAATTGTGAAAGAGTGCTGCTAAAAATGACATTATGAAAATGAATGCATAGCGCCTGTGCATACATATATAACTAGAACAGGCTGATTTTCCGACAGAAAATCAAATGTCTCCCCCTGCGCCCTGACTATTGTCATCCCTTATTTTTATGAATAGGCATACCAATTCCAATGATCTACAGATATGGTGTATATTGGTACATAATCATAGAACACTTCAACCTCTTAAGTCATATTCTTCTGACATCACATCCGGGACTATTTTCAAGGAAAGGCCCATATGAGCTTGAAAAAAGGGCCAAGGTCACACATCTACAGATATAAAATAACAAAATTCGAAGCTGCAACCTTTTAAAAGACATTCTTGACTTATCGCTTCTGCAGCTTCAAGGAAGTGCTTGTGATCTTGAAATAGGTCAAGGTCACCCATCCATACTTCCAACCTAGTTCGTATTATGGTACATAATAATGCAGAATTTCTGCCCCGTAAGTCAAATATTTGTTGAGTTATCATGTCTGCACCGATTTTAGATGAAATGCCCATGTGACCTTAAAAAAGGGCCAAGGTCAAACATCTGCAGTCACAAGCAAGGTCTTACAAGTCTTTCATAGAAACATAATATCACAGAATTTCAATCTCTGTAAGTCAAATCTTTCACTAGTGTGTGTGCAATGATTTTGAAAAAGTGGTCATGTGACCTTGAAAAAGGTCAAGGTCACCCATCTACAATCCCAAGCAAGGTCTTTTATAGGAACATCTTCACATAAAATTTCAACTTCCCAGGTCAAATCTTTCTTGAGTTATCTATTTTAGATGACATGCCTATGTGACCTTGAAAAATATGTCAACGACACCCATCTGCAATCCCAAGCAAGGTCTTTATATAAATTTCAACCTTCCAAGTCAAAAAGTTTTTTGAGTTATCTTGTCCACATTGATTTGAGACGAAATGCCTACGTGACCTTCAAAAATAAGTCAAGGTCATACATCTGCAGTCACAAGCAAGGTCTAACAAAAGTCTTACATAGAAACATAATCACACAAAATGTTAACCTCTTTATATCAAATCTTTCTCGAGTGCATCTGAAAGATCACCCATCTACTATCACAACCTAGTTCATATCATGGTACATAATCATGCAAAATTTCAACCTCCTAAGTCAAATCCTTGCAGAGTTGTTGCATCCGCAACAATTTTAGATGACATGCCCATGTGACCTTGAAAAATATGTCAACGTCACCCATCTGCAATCCCAAACAAGACCATAAGTAGGAACGTCTTCACATAAAATTTCAACTTCCCAAGTCGAATTTTTCTCCGCATTGATTTTAGATGAAATGCCCACGTGACCTGATAAAATAGGTCGAGGTCATACATCTGCAGTCACAAGCAAGGTCTTACAAAAGTCTTACATAAAAACATAATCACACAAAATGTCATCCTCTTTAAGTCAAATGTTTCTCGAGTGCATCTGCAATGATTTTTTTTGAAAGTGGCCATATGACCTTGCAAATAGGTCACTGAAATTATGTCCCCCCGTTGCATGGGGAGACATAATTTCAAGTGACTATATCTCTTAAATATAACTCAAAAATTCTGAACTGGCTCCACTTAACAAATTATCTGTCAACTTAGACAAAACCAGTTATATGACTTTTGGTACAAAAAATCTTGCTAACATCCCAGATAATCTAAACATTTAGGTTAAAAATAGCTATTTTGACCAAATGAGATGTTGTAAAATTTTGGGAATTTTGATTGATGATAAGCTAAACTGGAAACAACATATATCAATTATATCAAACAAACTAAGCAAAAGTACTGGAAGTTTCAAGAAAATTAGACATAAACTTTTCAAGAATACTTTAACTAGACTATATTATACTTTAACCTATCCTCATTTTTTGTACGGCAATATAACATGGACTGGAAATTTTGTTTCAAATTAAGATCAACGTGTGAAAATACAAAAGAAATTTCTGCGCATAATTACAAATTCTGATTAATGGCCAAACTGATCCCATGTTCAAACAATTAAACATACTTAAACTTAAACATTTGAACACATATACAACAGCTTTATGTATGTTCAAAACCCTGAACAACCTCACACCTCTAATTTTTCATAGACTATTTACATCCACCTCTGTCATTCACTCTTTCTCAACTCGTAAATCCACAAATTTGTTCATAACTAGGGCCTAGACAAATCTTGGTAAATTTGTTATTCAATACTGTGGACCTCACATTTGGAAGAACATTTCTGTAAACAGTCACCCATCAATTTATCTTTTCAAAAAGAAAAAAAAAAAGAAAATAAGCAAACCTGATTTCATTATAGTCGTATTATTCGTAGTTTTTATCATCATCATCATCATCATCATCATCATCATCATCATCATCATCATCATCATCATCATCATCATCATCATCATCATTTTTAAGGGGTTAATATATGCTATACTTCCTGTGTATTCATGGTACTCTATTCTGAACATGTGGAATTGCTCAACATAATTTGACACTACACGTGTAATTATTCATTGTTGAGTGGCTTTCTACATTATTTCTGTTTTACATTTATACATCTATTTCCATGTGCATTTGCTACGTTG
>OZ026616.1:68539267-68560267 GCA_964020975.1 Hermodice carunculata
CATATACATGTACTTTCTGAGGGCATTTATTATTTGAGATATGCTATAAGCCCAGCTAGGTTTCCATCTCTCATGTGTTACTGGGGCTTATTATGATGTACCATTTACTTTAATAAACTTCAATTTCAGCTTCGAAATATGTGTGTAACAAACCGATCTACAATAGTGCCAAATTAGATTCTGTTATCAACTGCCGTGGCAGGTGGGTGTGTCATTTTGCTCAAGTTTTGTAACAGTTCTGGTGAAAATACCATTGTTAAAAAGATTTCATGGCGCATATGCCTACGTATATAATTTTACGTGGGTCTATATCGGAGAAGGTTTGTTATATACTGGTGGTCTACACCTGTGCACACTTTCATGCCTTTTTCATTAAAGGCACGATTGTTTTATTATACCACTGCACTTTGCATCTGTGCAGTGTCCGCATTGTGAAGAGTGCATCTGCTTTTATTTTAAACCCAGTCCTCTCAATATCAGTCTGGATGGGTGGATCAACGAATATCATTGGCTCTTCTTAAGGAATGGGTATGTGTTATCAAAGGTAAAGACCAATTATTGCCTTTCGACCACGTTTGATGGTACTCTATGTAAATATGAAGATATTCTGCTCTCATTACGGCTCTTCAGCAATGAGGCAGGCCTGATTTCTAAGAGGTTGGGTCAGGTCTATCAGTGATAGTGATGCAACAAAAATTTGTATAATCTTGAACCTTTACTAGTGGTTAAATTTATGTGTTTTGAGATGTTGCCTACAAACTGCTGGGAAGCTATAAATTCTAAAAAAGTTGTTTTGCTTCCATTTTTTAAGTACACACAACTGGGGCTGGTATTTAGGGAGAAAACATTGTTTAAAATGTTTACAAATTTAGGTACAAATTTGTCCTCTTGAATGCAGCACTGCTAGTCCATAGGCCAGTGTTGTGTCAATTCACATCTGCTAGTTCTAGAATTTGCTTGGGAAGGGTACTGTGGATTGCACATCAGAGGCACGATTGAAATTCTTTAGAAAACATGTAGCTTTGTCTTTCCTTTATAAAACTTAATGAACTTTCATAAAAAGACATTTTGCCTGCATATTTGTCTCAAAAGTTCTACTATCCCAACTTTTACACTGAGACAACCTAAATCTGCATGAACAGACATAAGTTACAAGAAGGCGGAAAATAAACTTCAAAACTATCATATATAAGTCCAGTTTTGATTATGGGTTTGGAAACGTGGCTGCAGCATTCTTGTACATACAATGTATATTGTTTTAATACTTCACAGCCTAGACCACGTGGTCTGACAATTTAGACAAATAGCAAAACAGCCTAGAACTTTACAAAACAAAAGTGAAAACTATCGTACATATATTTGCAACAACACGGACACATTCCTGCCTGACCACTTTAGCATAACTTTCACTAATCATTGTTCCACCTTTCACTCAGTGATATCTAGCACTTGCGACACAAAAGAGGTTGGGCGACCATTGAATTAACTTGTAAACAGTTTTGTTGACTTGCCTATTGGTCTGTTTCTGCCATCCGGTGGCAGTTTTTAACGCGGAGCAGATCTCTAAAGAATGAGCTGGTTGTGATCGATCATATTTAATGTATGTTTTGCCAGTTTTCCATTTTGGGTTCACATTTTGCCCATGAATTTCTATTATGGCCAACGCACAAACAATTTACATAGTTTAAATTGCTTATACACGTCATGAAGATGGCACTAAAATGTATATGGTTGTTGGATTTTTCAATCATATGATGAAAGTGAGAAATACTGCCAATTCAAATATGAAATCGTCTTTTTTTAACACTGCTACTCTGAACTGCAGCAGGCACTATGTACAAAAACATTGAAAAAAAAAATTTTTACTCAAGTGTTACACTTTTGATAAGTGTCTAAAATGTTGTGCACATTTTGAAAGTATTCTTATATTGGCAATTTTATGTCACGGTTGACGTGTACGACTGGAGCAGTGGGCCTATCATTGATCAACCACACAATGTTATAAGAATGTGGTGCTGTCACGCATAAAGTGTGCGAGTTTTGACTTGCTGTTGAGTTACAAGACCTAATTCATGTAGCATCTTGGCTGCTCTGGCAGCGTCTGTTTCATGAATATATTCAAAATTATCATCGTCCTCATGGCTGTCAGAAGATACCTCTGATGCTGCCCTTGCTCTTGCCGCTGGTCCATTCTGGTACAAAAAATCCTCACCGTGATCTTGTTCTTTTGCATTTTTGGATTTCCTGCATGAAGTGTCTGATCCAGCCAAGTAACCTGGAAAGGGACTGGAGGCAGACCTGTTTTGTGGAGGACTCGCTGCTTGGTTCGGTGAAAGGGGATTTACAGACAACGCCTGGTCACCTTGATTTGTGAAAGCAGTGATTTGTTCTGTAAAAAGGAGATAAGGGCTCAGTCGTTTGAGGAACAGAAAATATCACCCCTTTATTTGCAAAAACACCTTTTTAAAAATTTTACCTTATACACCCTTGGACCTATTAATGAGCACTTTGCAGATTGGCCTACACAATGTTTATCAGACCTGCATTTAAACAGATCAAGCGCGGGTAACAGTTAGATTATACACTCATTATATGACTGTTTGTATGGAACATCAACATAAAAGGGTCTCAAAAGTTCAATATTGCAAAACAAGAAATAAGTCCGTTTGTACATGCCTGTTCTTGTAGCAGTAGTGAGTGATTTTAAAGTATATTAGAGGATACAAACTTATGGGAGTAGCCTGTGTCATTTCAATAAATTTTTCTTTCAGAGGATGGTGGGTGGTGCACAAATGCAGGACTCTGTGCCAGATGGAGCAAACATTCAGAGTTCTATCAGGCGACGTGCAAAACAATGGCCAAAGGCGGTCTCCAAACGATGCCGAAACAGTTGTTCCTGTTATTGTTGTTGTTGATAATGATGATTTAGTTGGTAACGCGAAGAAAATAGGACACGTTTCAAACGTAGGGTGCTTTATATGAATGATACCAAGGAAAGAAAACCATTTTTGTAGTTTCAAACATGGAAGAAATAAAGGAAAACGAAATGCTTTTGTTGCGTAAATGTTTGTATCAATCCCTGGTGAATGACTATACCTACCCAGAAATACATAGACCTGCTACCTATATATTTTAGTACGTTGCACTTATGACAGCTCTTAAATACGTTTCCCTTTCATTCTTCCAATTATGGTTACAGTTGTACATAGCGTACAAAATAGTGTTTATGATGTACATAGTGTGATCAAATTTAAATTTGGGACAGGATATGAATCCAAAGAAGAAATTACTTACTTTTTAACCGTCTCCGTCGTAGAAGAATTATAAATTCTATCACAGAACCTAGAAATAACCCTGCCAATAGCAAACCCACAACTGATTTGATGTCAACCATAGTTGATCCGTTATATGTGGCTGCCAGGGAAAAATAAAACAAATTGTGGGTTTAATATCATAGCCATGCAATATTTGCTTTAAAATAACGTTTAACTTAAATAGCCAGACATTTAACAGAGTTGTGTTTAAAAATATGTAAAATTTGTTATTCAAATTCTTTGAATTTGAAATGATGCACTAAATTAACGGTCGCCAGGCAACTTAATTACTCCCATTATTTTTTTAATTTGGCAAAACCCCTCCAAGTATTATATATATGTCAGAATATGGTTCTATATGCAAGAAAAACAATCAAATTAATCTTTCCTGTTGCCTAACAACCCAGATAACATTTGATATCTGGCAAGATCAAGTATTGTCATAACATTTAGAACGCCCTCCTGTGTAATAATTTTAAGGTAAGAAAATCAAGTTTATGGGCAAGCAGGTGCATGTATGATGCTGGCAGCGGTAGATGCCACTTCACATATGTTCAGTTAAAACAATCTTTATTGTTCAGTCGAGAATCCCAATGCTTCACATTTGATAGCTTTGTATCGTTTCTGCATCTATGCTTCTATTTCTGCACAAATACATACAATGAATCATCCAGTGTGAACAACAGAAGACTACAATATATGAACCAATTTCAGCAGATAGCTGACTTTTTATTTGTTTCAGGCTCATGTGTTTTAAATATTAGAATATCTATAATTTGGCGAAGTGATCAGTGGCAGAAGCAGCTGCTTATCCCATCACTAGCAAAAACTTATCCATTGTATTAACGGGAGAGGGACAGAATCCCCAGGTCCCGCAAGTCTGTGCCAGATACGAATCGTTGGTGAAATGTGATGGGGGGGGGGGGGGGGGAGGGAATTCAGCAATATCCAGATCTACAAACAGTGACTAACCAACAGTAGTGAATCCTCCGTCACACATGCTGTAGACATTCGTTGGCCTGTGTGAGTATAGCCAAAGGTTCATTGGCGCATCACCCTTAATGTAGATCCATAGAGGTCATACGTGAGTAAATCAGCCCACTTCTTTTACAGGGTACATATTTAAAGTGACTCTCACAGGTACAAGAGGCTGTCCCTTACATATGTCTGACCACAGGAAGATACTTTTTCCCAAACTGACTGACACAGTGTACAGTATTTATTGACAGGTGAGGTTTCCAAATACTCAGTGTAGTGACTGAATACACATGGCTACAGAGTGAGAAATCAGAGTCACCAGGTAAAGCGGGGTGTCTGCAACACCTAGATCATATTCTGTTGCTTCGTCTTGGCATTCGGTTCTATCAACGTGGGCTTTTAAAAAGATGTTGTATCCAATAAAGCACAACTTGGTCTAAAGCCTTTTTGGCGTGGTGGCAACGTGGATCAAACATCCCACGATCTTCAAACAACCAGTCAGCTGAAAATAGCAGCTGTGAAGCATTGTCCTTACTACAACAGCTCAGGCCATGCAGCATGTGGCGCACATTACAAACACCTAACCAAACCAGATAACTACTTGTATCACCAGGCACTGTATATATTGTTCGTGCATGGCATCCACCTTAATCTGTGCACATGGTGTCTGAAACCCCCCCAGAAACTGTCATCAGCTTGTAAAACTAGAAGTAAAACATCATAAAACCATTGTCACCGGCCGGATAGCCAGTTTGCTTTGTTCCCAGTAGACATGTTTCCTTGGGAAAAAATCTAATGATCACCCCTCGGTTGCTTATAGGATGACAATCAATCA
Source organism: Hermodice carunculata (assembly GCA_964020975.1). Taxonomy (NCBI): domain Eukaryota; kingdom Metazoa; phylum Annelida; class Polychaeta; order Eunicida; family Amphinomidae; genus Hermodice; species Hermodice carunculata. Next base: position 68,544,395 of record OZ026616.1, read on the forward strand.
ACTCCTGAACCACAAAGACAGACTGTGCAGCAGACAGCCAGCATGCTGAAGCTTATGCTTGCCCGAGTTGCAAATTATTGCGCAGTGTTGTTCTGATCATTCATTGTGAAAAAAGTCCACATCTACCAACCATATATGGCAAATAATCTGGTTCCATTATGGCTTCCAGACACGTGGTTTACATCTTACTGACTTCAACGGGATCCATATGGACCCACACAAAAGACCCGACAATTTGCATTACCACCTAACTGCCTGCATTGAGACAATCTTTTGACAAAAGACAATGACGTTACATATCACAGGTAGACAGTGACTGAAGTTGAAGAGTTACATCCATCACTGGAAACTTTTACAGTTCTGACTTGGCTTCATCTCATAGGAAATAAATTACTACAGCTGATTTAACAAAGATATGGGACTACTCTTCGCTCAAGGACAGTTGCCAGTGTAAAGGCCGAAATCGCCCAGGCTTTGCCCGTTTCCTCAATGAGCTGTACATGGTAACAAAGTCTTTCAGTTTGACGGTTTCTTTGCCCAAAATCATGGTATTGCCATTTTGGCTGGTACCCCATAACCGACAATTTATGACATTACAATACATCCTGCCAAACATCAAGTTTTTTCTGACAGATGGAACATCTTACATATATAGGTCTTTTGATGATAGTATGACTCGTCATGCAGTGTGATACACCAGTGTCTCATGTGCACCAGCAAACAGTACTACAGTGTGGCCATGGGACTTAGTTGAAGTTGACTTGAGCAGCGAAAGAGCCATCCCAGATTCAACATTTGTAGGGGAGCCTCAAACTGATACACAGAATGCTCAATCATCGAAAGAGTCTGATGTCTGGTGGAAACAATGTCTTGTGGCCAGTGTTGCAGGCAAAATCTGTATCCCCAATTTGACTAACACAAACAGACAGGTTGTGTAAAAATATAAAAAAAAACTATAAAAGTTATGTAGCTCAACATGCCATTCAAAGACTGAGGGTGAATGAGTTCATCAAGAACCAAGGTGAAGGCCTGCTTGGCTTTTAATGCAATGGGTATGCTGATATATTTATTTGGGCTAAAACAGCCTATGTCAAAAATTTTCAGAAGAACGTGAGCAAGGTGGACAATAGTACTGCCATATATAAAGGTTAGGCAGTGACAGGTTAGCTTATGGAAAGTAAAGAGTTTGGACTGTGGAATAGGGTAATATGTACCAGGAAGTGGTTGTGGCCAAAAAGACAAATGTTAATGTTTTCATATTTTATGTAGGAAAACCACAACGTGTTTCTTATTATGCCTAGTTTCATTCCTTTCTGTACATTTTAGCAAATATAAAAACAAGTGCATAACCGCAAATTTTCAGAACTTTGTGCAAGTTTCCAGTAACATTTACTTAGGGCATTGCCCCTCTATATTTCATTCACCATAAGTACAAATAAGCAGAAAGTCAGATTGGAAGACTTCGTCGTCAGAACCCTTCTTGTGTCTTATAAGCTTCTAGTCCCAGCAAAATTAGTATGGCGTTGTTTAACCTTGTTTTTCTATTGGGTTTATGTATTTTGTGACCATAGAATGGCCGGGTCTCGAACTTGCAAACTTTTGGCACCAATCACTTGTTTCAAAATGGGAAATGCACATACCAACTGCACCAAATGCCCATTGGCGACTGTAGATATGTAAGTCCACAAGGATCAAAGGAGCCCTGAAAATATATATGCTTTGTGATCACGGAAAGTTGTGGTCTCGAACAAGCAACCTTGGGCACCAATCATCTGGTCGAAAATGGAAAAGACACATACCATCTACACCAAATGCCCATTCCTAAAAGAATGATTCAATGAAAGCAGGCTTGCTTCAATGCCATAATTGACACAGTCCAGTTCTTATGTCAAGGTCTATTCTCCTAAATGTCTGGCCTGACACACAACCTGAAGCTGTCCATTTTTTGTTACATTTCAACTTTGAAACAGTTTTGAAATACTTACCAGATTCCTTTGATGGGTTTGTTATTAATGTTGGAGGCTTACTTGTTCTTTTGTAAGTCCTGTAGGTACCTACAAAACAAAAGGTGCCTAAGTGAGCTGAAACAATGTGAAATGAAACGTGTTATCATTTGGCCTGTTTGAAGATATATATAGGCTTGGACTTTCAGTCTAAATACTTAGTAAAAATTACGATTATTTATGTTAATCTTCCGAAATGTTCGCATGCATGGTAAACATGGTTACATAGACTCATTTATTTTCAGCGTCATCCCCCTACATACCCAACAACTGGTTATACTCCTGGTACTAAATTAGAAAGCCATTATGCTCACGCTTGTACACTTGGTATGCATCTCTTGTGGCACTTTCAGTTGATGCTGTAAACAGAAAATTTCAAGGCTTTTTGTATGCCATATCATAGCAGTAAAGCTGTATTACCATTCAATACACTAGGCACAAGTCGAAAACTGTCGAATCAAGTGGGAAAGAAAAGTATTGGACCACAAACTGCCTGTGCGTAATCATGGTTCGTCAGTGTCTTGTAGGACAAGTAGCTACTCTCTCCCTTTTGATTTTGATTGTTCACAGGCATAAGATATGTAGGTTGCCGTGGCACAATTCATTGGAATTTCATTAAAATTTGGAAATGTAGATTCTTTGCAAGTCCGACTTGATGATCTAGTTGAAAATGTACCAGACTGATGAGACATTTGGTGTTTCTGCACACATCAGCTTTGTAGCATTCTTCACATTGGTATTGGAAGAGGAATGATAATGTTTTGGAAACTCTCGAATCTCTTTGCTCTCATTGTTGGGTTGAAATTTATAAATCTGGTTAATGCAATTCTGAAATATGTAAAAAGAATATTATAACAAGACGAACACAACCATAAAGTACACGTCAGATTGAGGCTACGTCTGTTGGAAAGGCACAAATTTATTTTATCAACTTCACTGGCAAACTGGACTCTGTCGTTTAGTAGACTCACTTCTTATTTTCTTTCACTGTGAAGCACATTAATGTACTAAAAGCAGCTGGTACTCCAATTTCATCTTTTGCCTGTTTGAGCCTGATTAACGTGTCACTTAAGTGGTATCCTTGATTTTGTTATTCTGGACATAGAAGAACACGTTGCCAGCAATTAGGCTATGCAAATTGGAGAAAACTGCATACACTTGCCAACATAAGGGGCCATACCACTGAAAGTTTAGCTTTGCTTAGGAATTGTCGATAACCTGCCTCAGGGAAGATTTGTTCACTAGTTGTATTTCGGACAGGCAGAGCTGCACCTTTCAGGCATAGTCTTGAATTGGTTGGCTTTGTACACTTTGTACACACATATGCATATTGGAACATGTGAGTACTACAAGTGGCTGAAAGATAAGCTACCCCTTGGCAATCAATGCATATTTCATGCAAAACGTGGTACTTGCCAAACTTGCCAAATTATTGTCACATTTATCAATCAGTGTCAGACTCTCAACAAAACTTCCATCATAGGAGCCTATAATTGGAATATGAAGTCCAAGAAGGAAATGGAAGTGTCCTGTAGAGATAATATGTATCATAAGTAAAGTTGTCAGAATGGAAATTTGCCAAAGGGTATTCACTGTCAGTACTAGCTGAAGACAGAGTCAACAGTTTTCTTTGGAATGCTTAAAGGTCCAATTGATTGACGGGGTCTAATATTCCATAAAGTGTGGATGCAGATGTCTTTGAAATATAATATCTGGTAATTTTAAACAACTTTCTTATTTTCAATTACTGATTTTGATGCATTTTAAATGAGCTTCCTTGACAAGCCATCAGCTCCTTAGCTAAGCCTCATTGGCGTTCTGGGAACTGGGAATGTTTTTTGAATTCAGTAGCAGAGAACTTTCTTTTGATGATATAAAACAACCAAATAAGGACAAATATGCAGTACGACATGACTCTTTGCAGGATGAAAAAATTTTGAAGGAACAATAACTGGAAAATCACCATAAATTCGAACAGGAAGTCGAATTCAGAGATTTTGTAGTCGCCACCCTCCTTGTGTTTCATAAGCTTCTAGTTCCAGCAAAATTAGTATTGTGCTGTTTAACTTTGTTCTTTATTTGCTTCTCAATGTTCTAAAAGTGGCTCCTGCTCTGATTTCATCTTTATGCCTTGATGAGTCTGATTCGTGTGTTGTTGTGCTGATCGATTTATCCTGCCTGTATTACCAGAGCCTTCGCTGCATGTCTGGGTCTCGTTCCAGTCGTCAGCCGAGTTCCAAGTGCCTATCCCAAGACCAGTAGCAAGTGAATGACATTTTTCACATTTCTCGTGCCTGAGGTCTTCTACCAGTCAAGTGCCTAAGTTCTCCTGGAACCAGGTGCATGACTGATCTATACTGACACAAACACAACACTGGTGTCCGGAGTTTCAATAGATTGCCTGATGTAATCATTTTATTCGTTTCCTGACTAAATAAGGAGATCAAAATTGATGGTCATTCTGGTGTGCTAGATATGCTGAAAATTTCAGACTTAGAAGGTAGGTCATTATGTTCCAGGATTACAATTCCTTTACTTTCAGTATGTGTTCTGGGTGTAGCTTTATGGTGCAGGAATTAATGAATTCTTGACGACAATTTTCATTTATCATTTTTGACAATTGCCATCCGTACACACACAGAGAAAAACAATGGTCAAATTTCATGGTGTGATACGATGTCAAATGGTGTGGAATTTGCCTAAACCTGCGTCAGCACCAAACCAACACACAGTTGTAATAAAGGGTATTTTATTACTAACATAGTATGTATTGACATGTCTGTTACACTCAATAGACAGCACTCGAGAACACAATATGGACGGTATATAAGCTTTAGGGGATTACCATTGCTTACTGGTAAATAGTACTGTGCACTGAGAAAAGACAATTAGTGTCTTTCGAAAACACCAGGGGGCATAGCATAGAGTGTGGGCTGACACCTGTTTGCCTAAACCTATGTCAGCACCAAACAAGCACACAGTTATAATAAAGAGTATTTCATTACTAACATAATATGTATTGCCAATAAGACAGTATCTATGCTATAAATGTTTGATTGCAAACCCGTGAAAGAACTAAACCTAAGAAATAAGCTTTAAGCATTTTGATTTAAAACACTTAAGTAACATATGCGATCATGTTTACTTGAGCAGAGTCCAGAGCATGTACTGTCCAGATATATTGTGATTTGAAGTTAATCATGCTTCAGCAACTCATTGCACAAATTGTCTGTCGTTTTTGAATGGTCGTGATGCTGAAAGTATATTTCACTTAAATTCCGTCAATCTAATTTCATTACAATGTCTGGATTGCAACCTGTGGTGTTAGCCACTGTGGCCCCAGTGGGTCTAAAAGACATAACACTGAATTTGCTTGTATTTAAGCCTGCCACGCGTGTGGCCTCCTCTAAAACATTGAGAACAGTAGAGGCACTATTAGCCCGGTGTGGTGCATTTAGTGTAAGAAACACAGGGAAGTCTGTAGTGGGATTTACAACATGTGTCCTTGCTATATATCTTGAAAGCATAACCACAGGGTCCAACTTTGCATTCTTATGAGGGGGTAAGCACTTTGAGAAGCCTGCACGTTTCAAATCATTTTTGCTACCAAAAATTGTAATACTAGCTGAACCGTCTTTATCATAGAGCACATTGTTCATGCTGAAAGTGACCCGTTTAGACGTCCTAGTCACTGGGTCATAAAACTGTAACTTTGGAGCGATATCTGAAGGGCGTTCCATGATAGTACTGCTTTTAAACGCATGTTTTTTTATAGGCGATACCATGTAGTCTTTTCATTCCATGACTGACCAACGAGAGCAGGGTGCCTATAAGCCTGCTTTGACGAAGTCCTGCTTTATGAATGAACCCTATCTGTTAAACCTAAACCTTCATACATTGCCAATATTGCCGAAGTTGCTGACTTGATGTACGACTTGGCTTTTCACCAATGTCAGTGATATACCACAAAAAATCTGCAATTATGCCAGTTTTATCTGGCAAAAAAGCAATACCCATTTATCTTGCAAAAGTGTCTTACTTTGTGAGCATATTGATGTAAAGATCTCTCTTTGCAGCTGCCCAAGTGAACTGTGTTTGATCTATGGCCTTGAGGGTCAGCCTTGACCAATTAATCTGTTTTGCAAGAGACTTTCTACACATATACTTTCCACAGTTTATTTTTCAGGGATTTTGGGCTGGCACTCATGTATCTATATCTAGTTCTGGTGCTTGGTATTATAAACAGGGGACACACTGCTAGTTGCCAGAGGCGTTGAAACCACATGTGACCTGGCCACAGAGAGGCTATGATGGTGGTTTTCACTTTTTGTTTTACATAATGTCCACCACTTTTGGTATTAGTTTGAAAAAGGCGTTGACAAAGTTCGTTTCCTTGCCGCACGTTTGTTGTGCAAGGGCATCTATTCCCTCGCTGAAGGGCTGCCAAAACCTTGAATTGAACCTGGGCAGTTGTGCATTTAGACCACTTGTGAATCGGTCCACTGTATGAGGAACAAATATGGAATCAATCAAAGTAAATAATTTGTGGTGTAACTGCCAATTGTAATTGTCCTTTAAGGGCTCTAATCTGTCTGATTCAATGTTTTTTCTGGCCACAAATGTGCACTATATGGATGTGCGTGTCTTGTGCTGTGCATAACCTCCGTGTCGCACAAGCAAGTTCAGTTAACTGGCGACTCAGACCACCCTTGTTGGCAATATAGGCAAGAGCAGTTGTATTGTCCAAAAGTTTCTGAATTGTATTTTTATGCTATAATTTCTTTGAATGTTTGTAACACAATCAAAATAGCCATCAGTTCCCAAAGGTTTGATGACTAGCATCATATTCTCCTGTTCCATTGGCCTGACGCCCTTAATGACCTCATTGTCACTCCCCATGCTCAGGACTTAGTGTCGGTAACAACCTGACCTATGGGTCTCACAAGTATTGGTCAACTGTTCCACTATGTTACATGTTGTGTATGTACATATCTTGTGCTCATTAACAAAACATCATCCATGATAACATGAATTTTGACATCATTTGATCGCAGGTACTGAATAATTGCTCTTGTATTTTGGCAAAGTAGAAAGGGCTCAAAGAAACCCCAAGACAGTTTCTTATACCTATTATATGTACCATAAAGCTGAGCGAGTCCCTAGATGTTTCCCAGACTGGAACATTTAAAAAACCATCATGTAAACCCATAGTAATAAATTGGTCACCTTTTTTAATCAGGTTTTTTACTATTCGAATGTCCTTGTTGGTAAATCGTGGGTAGTCAGAAATGCAAGTCAATTATGAGCCTCTGTTTATTGTTCTTTTTTAGAACTAAATTAAGTGGACTGAGGCACAGGGGTTTGTCCTCACAGTGTTCAATGACATCTGTGATAGATGCTCGATGTATTCAGTCACCAATTTACGTTTGCTTTCGTTTAGCAAAATGTTTTGCAATTCAAAATGACCGGGATTACATTGCAAAATAATTACAACTCTGTTGGTGATCCAGTCTAATATATGCAGGGGCGCCACTATTTGTTCGCACACTTCTGGTTTTAAAACTATTCCGTATTCAACTATTTTATGTATATAGTAACATAATCATTGCTTTTATGCTTCTTATACAACCTGAAATGTTTATGAGGAAAGGACATGTACCTTGCATTCTCATGCAGTTTCTACGCTGCAAATATGATTGTTAAAATCCAAAATATATCCATGTGAAATATTTTAACCACCGATCCCACTATTCTGGATATTATTTGGCATTTGTTTACCGAAGTTATGGTTTGCTGTCTATTGTGAGAAATAATAACTGGGACCGACCCTGTGATGGGATCCCTCCATGCACAGCCACAGCTGCCTCAGTCCCCATGCAGATGCTGGTTGTACTTGTTGCTCACTGTGGATATTGCTGCGGCACTCAGTAGGTTTTCCATGGCCTCCTGCAGAGACTGCTGAGGTGTTCTTTTGAAGACTATGGAACAACTTAGAAGTATTGGAGTCAAACTGTCCCTGACCTATGAGCCCCACTAGCTTGTCTAGAAGAAATTTGATATTAGGATATTGGGTTGTGAATAACCTGGGCATATGTTCCTCTGTCAAAAATGCCGACTCATAAGCCAACAGTAGTAGCCTTAACGTTGTCTCAGCATACATTGCTGATTGACTAAGAATGTTATGCAATGTGCGTACTTCCATGATGACACCCTGGGCACTCTTATTTATCACACACTCCGAAGGCAGTTGTATTTTCTGGACTGGGTCCACAATAACTTTGTACTCTGCCTGTATATCCTTGGCAGTGGGAGCTGTTAGAGAGCCTCTACTAGGACCAGGGGCACAATGTTAAGTTTGGTGAGTATCTGGGGTTGTGCTTCCATTTTGGTATGAGGGATTATGATGCACACTTTCTCCTCTTCTTTCTTCTGGACTTGTCTTGACCGACACAGGTAAGAAGTCTAACTTGGCTAAAATCTGAGTCTGGGAATCCTCTAAATCTTTCCACGTTTGGCGTGTTTCTGCCACGAAATCTGCATATTCTGGTGGTTTATCACCCATGTCACACTGCGGGGTGTTTTTCCCACAATGTTCACTGAGAAAAGACGATTGGTGTCTTTAGAAGACACTACAGGGCATAGCTTAGAGTTTGCGTATCATCATAAAAACGTCTTAGACACACGTGTAGATAACCAAATGTCATATGGACTGGGTCATTTGCTTTCTTTTATACAAATTTTTTTTGGTAGTTCAAACTATTTCACTTTCTATCAAAGATCAACTTGTTTAGAACTTTATTGGTGGAACAAGGAAAGTATGAACTGTTAATCAAATTTCCTAGATTGTTGTCAAAGGAAATAGTTGGAAAAAGGGAAATCATTTCTCTTTCACCACTGCATTTGAACAATTTTGGTTGCTGTTTTCAGACAAATTGTACTGTGATTAATTGCATGTTGTGAAGTATCAAGACTGTTGTTCAAATAGCAAAGGGTGCTTGAGTTTGGATCGAACATTTCCGATACAGTTCTAAACAGCAGATTGTACATTGATTCTTTGTGTCCCCCTTTGTTGACGTAAAAAATATATTGATTATCCAGATATTTATTTATGGTATGCAGCAATGGACTTCTGTTACAATTAACTTGTGTGAATATTTGCATTACTCACTTGAGATGGAATTTTGGTTACAATCATTTTTTGAATGTGCATTGGAAACATACATTTTGTTCAATATGTCAACCATATTTATTATTAAGGCCACTGCAGAGAATTTGAGGTTATTGTGGAATTTTTCTGAGGTGAAGCCCAAGTTTATTGTTGAATGGTGATAAAAACTGGGTGGTGAATTTACAAAGAAAACTTTGTCGGGCATTACTGAGCACAAGATTGGTACTATGTTTATGAAGCTTGTGTAATTAGGGCAAAGCAGATTTTGGACATGGTACCTCAATGCAAAGGGTGGAGAACATGATGACGTGCCAGACAGATGCCATCATGTTTATGCAAAGGTATACAAATGACTTTAATGATAAGATTATTTGGCCAAGTCTGTAGCTGATGGCTAGGTAGATTGGCAGCAAGGGTGACTGATTAGTTTGAATGGACTACAGTGTTGGAAACAAAGAAAGATTTAGATTACATAGGTGGTCACACAAGGAAAAATTAGATTTGCTGATGCAGGGAGGGATAAGGCTCTCAAATATTGTAGGTCAAGGACAATGCTTGGGAGGATTATGGCTAGTTGACAGCTAAGATCAACAATCATTTTGGTATACATGATACCCCGGTGCCCATCAGACATCACCTTCAGACTGTTAAACAGCAAGAAGGTGAGGCATTGGAGGAACTGGCTGAGTGATGGCAGCAGCTGACAATGTATGGATTTCCAAATTGTGAGGATTTTTTTGGAATGGGGGTGGGGGTGGGTCCATAGCCATTGATTCATTTTTTAAGGCAGTGTCTGACAAGAAAGCAGCTGCACAAGTTCTCAGTTAGTCCTGTAAGTTTGCAGAAGGTGCTCGCTTCCCTCAAGTTAACCATCCACAGTCATAAGATTGTATATGGAAATTTTAGTCCCAAATTGCAGATGAGACAGACAAGAGATGAAGAGTTTCAGATCAGGGTATTGTCTCATCAGCCTCAAAAAACAGAGTGTTTTGGGTTGACCATAAAAAAGAATACAGAGGAGAGTTGGGAAAGATACTGAAAGGCAATCAGGTAATTATGAGAGGATAGTTGCAGGACAACAGGCATTTTATGGCGTCTTTGTGGCTGAAAATTCAATGGCTGAACAAAAGAGTTCTTGCATCTCCTACACAAAGATTCAATGTGGCTACTGTACAATGACGCAAAAAAGAAATCTTAGAGGTCAATGGCCAGGTTGTCACCATCCTCTCCCATGTTTCCAAGGAACATGAGTCTGCCACAAAAAAACTACACAAGGTCAGAATGAGTGGCCAACTTGCATCCCATTGTTCACATGACAACCATTTTGCATCATGCTCGGCATTGAAGAAGTCAGACATGCTGACTTCTAAACATGATCAGTTATCATCACCAGTTGGGGAAATAAATATATGATCAATGGACAATGGTGTGATTATGATGATTCCTGTGTGTATTTGGGAGGGGATGTTGATGGAATTGTAAACTCAGAGGCACAAGTAATAGTTGTGAATGAGGCATTGGACTATTGCTTTATAAAGGGACCAAAGTTTTTGGAGGAAGTGAAGCTGAAGGTGGAGCCAAAGAAGGAACACTGTTGGCTGCCAAACATGTCCAAAGTGTGCCATTAGTAGCAGGCAAACTTTCATATGATATGGACATGTATGAATTTCTTATTACTGATAGCCTTAGTCTGAGACTTGATTTTTTAAGGACACAAAATTGTAAGATTTTTTTGGAGCACTGTTATTTTTACAAGTTGGTGAACAACTCATTCCCATAAACATGAAGGCTAATGGGAAAGAGGCTTCTTGTGTTGCCCGTGTAACTCTAGCTAGGAAAGTTGTTGTTTCACCAAACAGTGTAACACAGACTAAATGTATCACTACAGCTACCTGGCAATCATGAATGTATAGTGAGTCCCATTGGAGACCATGCTGGGTTTTTAGTTCCTACTGTGTTAGGCAAGGCTGCTTGACCCATTGTCAGTCATATCATGAATTTGCCTGACAGGTTTGCAACATTGAGGTCAGGTCATTGTATAGACAACTTCCTTTCTTGTGACCAAGTAGTAATGTTGGATTGTACTGATATTACTTCCAAAGACCAAGTTGTAATGTCAGATTCTATTGACACTGTGGAGACCATGTGAATCCTACTCAAGATAAGGAGTGTGTTCAACTACATCCGGGAGAGATCACAAAAAAGCAAAAATTCGTCTTAATTGCCCGATTGTCTCAAAAACGTAAGGACAGATTCAGGTGTCTTCTCTTACTTAGGGCACATATAACAGAGTGGTGCAAAAATTGCCACTGGGTGTCTGTTTTTGGATACAAGCCCATAGATTTATACATTTTCAATTTTGTCAATATGTGTAGTTTCTTTGCATGTAACAAAAGATATTTTAAGATAAATTTCTAAAATTTGAGGGGCATTTTATTCAAGGGGTCTGATTTACACTTTGAGAAATGATCACAACAAAACTTTTCACAAAAAAGCTAGAAATCAATGGTAAGAAAGACAATAATAGAACTTAGGTAATCACTTTTTTCCTTTGTGTTAAAAATGGTTTTTATGTTATTAAATCTGAAGCATCTGCAAATTAAAATGGATACTTTTTTCCACTTTGGAGTTCAAAAAGTAGCATTTATTTGGAATATTGCCAAACAAAAAATGGATACCTAAGTTATACTCTTGTCTTTACATAGCCGTTAATTTTAAAAGATTCATCCATTCAGTTTTGAGTGAGGCTGTCTCAAAATTACCAAATCTTTAAAAAAAAAATGTTTGAGATATACACTACCAAAGATTACTGAGTAGATTTGCTGATTTTAATTACTCGCAAATGACATCTGTACAGACCATATAGAAGGATGACTAAATGGTAATCTCTTAAATTCTGTCATAACTTTGATCGATACACTTAAAACAATATAGTGGTTCTAATCAGTCACCTGTGAAATAACCCGCTCACCTGTAAAAAACACATCTATTGAAGTTTTGACTGTGAATGGTTATCTAAACATCACCATAACTGACCACATCTAACAGCCAATGGATTAACCCAATAAAGCAGGGGACACTTTTTCATCTTAAAGTTTTGCTTGGAAGTAAACAGGTTACAGCAAAACTGTGTGGCATGGATAAATATTAGTACTTCATCATCTCAAAAGTAAGAAAAGCTCAAATTTACTGATTTGAAGGTCTCAAGGTTCACTCCTGAACTTATTGTTGGAATGTGAGGATATCTTTTCACAGGGAATACTGATCTGCGTTGTTCCCAACCCATCCAGCATTGCACAAATACAGGGAATGTGAAGCCCATCAAGTCGCGTATGCAAGCAGCACCATAAGGGTTTCAGTATCAGGAAAAAAAAAACAGATAGAAAAGATTTACATTACACCATCTAAGTTAGAGTGAGCTGTGGTGAAGTTTTGGTTTGAAAAAGATGATCAGTTCGTTGGTTTGGTAATTATCAGAAGCTCAATGATGTCATTGTAAAAAAATGCGTACCCTTTATAATTGATTGACAAATGTATTGATACTTTAAGTGACAGTGTGTTTTTTGGGTGCCCTAGAAATGGCTTCTGGTTATTATCAGCAGGAGTTGGAAGAGCAAGACAGGCATAAGACAACTTTTCTAAGAAATTTTGGGTTGCTTTGACATCGTTGAATGGCACTTGGCTTGACAGGGGCGCCGAGATACCTTTCAAGGGCAATGCACTTAGTGCTAAGGGGCTGAACATGGTGTACTGTGCTAGGTTATTTTGAAGATCTGGTTCTTGTAGGTAAGAACTTTGAAGATCATCGTCAAACTCTTAACGAGGTATTTCATTGGTTTTCTCAATACAATCCCAAGCAAAAGCCAAAGAATTGCCATTTGTTTCAAACTGAGTTAACATTCTTTGGTTAGCTTGTTTGAGGTGAAGGAATTGATATCAATCCTGACAAAATCAACGCAGTAGTTGATTGGCCTGATCCTCTGAGTATCAGAGAGGTAGAATCTTTCTCAAGGGTCTCAAATTATCGCCGTGATCATATAGCCAATTTTGTTGAAATTTCTAAACCACTCTTTGAATTGACTGGACCAAAAGCATCATTCCAATGGACTGATGAGCACCAAAGAGCTTTGAGAAGCTTAAAGGAATGTTGATCTCTGCTCAAGTATTGGCTATGCCTTGCAAAGATGACGGACATTTGCTGGACTATGATGCACTGGACGTGTCAATCGGTTAGGAACTGGTACAGCTGAAAAGCAGTCAGGAAAGAACAATCTGTTATGATAGCGTTGCGTTGACACCATGTCAGGAAAGGTTGTGTACAGCATAGAAGGAGTATCATGGTATGCTTCACTAGGCAGTCTCTGCATTACTTCTTCGGGCATCATTTTACAGTTTGAACAGATCACTACAATTTAACATGGCTGATGCAATTTTGACATCTGGAAGGACAGCTAGCAAAATGGATGGAGGAACGTTTTCCAACATTTTTATTTCCAAACAGAACACAGTGATATCAGTACATCAGTACAGTAGTGACATCATATAGCATAATAATACAGCATATAATGCAGAAGAACAGAAAGTGTTAAATAGCATCCCGGAATACTGTAGTATTTTAAAGTCTGCTCCTGACTAAGATTCTGTGAGTAATCAACAGAATTGAATATTGGTAATGAAACTTTGAGAATGACGCAGCAGTATTTAAACTTCGTCAACTCAAAATTGTTCTATTTATATCCTGTTTTTTAATTTCATGTTTCCTCTGTGCAAAATACATTTTTGTTGTTGGTTTTTTAATCTTTTTTTTACAATACTCATAAACCTAAACATTTGGAAAAACATTTCCATGTGTGCAAGCATTCATATATTTCTTTCCAAGGATACAAATCAAATTGAAGATTAGTTTTACCTTATGGGCACCAAGTAGTCATTCATTTGCTTTAAAATTGTGTATTATAACGTCATTTACTGCGTAACGTGGAAGAAATTGCTAAAAAAACAAATATATATATATATATATATATATATATATATTTAAATCACAGTCCCAAAAGATATTCTAGATTGTTTCACCATCTTGGTTACAAACAGTACAGGTACTTGAATCAACAATTTTACATCTAAATATTTAATCTCTAGGGTATAATATCAAATTGAAAGGTTTCGAATTTTTTATGGAAGTGAGGCTAGATATATATTTTTGACATAATTAGACCAAGTATCTTGAGTAATTGAAGCCTTAAGTCTTTTCTCCATTTTTCTGTAGGTAGTGAAAAATCTACACAGTTTTCAAATAGTTTTGGATATACATGTGTAGGTACTTTACCAACATCTAATATCAGGTAAATTTTGTCACACTCTTTTCTTCCACATCATCTGATAACAAGTTTACTCTTCCATTCGCTTGGGATTGCACAGATTATTCTGTGATAAATAGGAAAGTTTACATGAAGTTTGAATTTTTGGACCAATTGTGTACAACATATTAAGCTTCCATTGTCTTCCATTAGATCTTTGATATAAACACTCCCTCTGTTAACCAATTCCTATGAAAACACTTTTCTATCAATCTTAATCTGTGCATTAAACCAGATAGGCTGTTCTTGTATTTCAGTGATTGTTTCTGGTACGTAATATCTGGAAAAATATCTTTTATATTTTTAAATGAAAGTTACATTCCCTTAATAATTTATCTTTCCAATAAAATTGATGAAAAGGATGGATGCTTTCCATTTACAATCTCAACCAGTCTTTTCACATATGTGCATTTAATTGCTAAAAACTGTGAAGTCAGATGAATAATTAATTAACAATGTTTTCTAGCAGCTTATATATATATATATATATATATATATATATATATATATATATATATGTATGTATATATATATATATATATATATATATATATATATATATATATATATATATATATATATATATATATATATATATATATATATATATATATAGCTATATTTGATTTGATTCAGGCTAAATATTCCATAAATAGCTGAATCTCCTATTCTCTGCCTTCTTAATAATACCTCAGGTGGATTTGGGAGCACTGACACCAAAAATAGTGCTTGGGATCAAGGTAATGATTTGAGTATTCAATTTTACCTGTAAGAAACAGATTACATTTCTTTTATCTCAGGATTTAAAAGTATTTATAATTATTGAAAGTTTTGGTACATAGTTAATATTTTCAATTTTATCTCGTTCTGGTGTGATTTCTATGCGGCGCAAAGTTGGAAGCAGATTTGTCCAACTGAGGTTTAGTTTTTCTGCAAATACTAAATCTGTATTTTTGGGTCTACCAGTACTTAGTAATATGGTTTCGTTTTGATTTATCTTCAGACCCGACACATTTTCAAACTCTTTCAGAATGAAAAGCATTTTGTTTAAATCGGTCGCATTAGCAATCAGGGTAATTGTTGTATCTTCAGCACATTTAGGGATCTTGTACTCACGTAATGTGATTTAATACCTTCAACTTGATCACCCTTCTACGTAAACAACGCTTAAAGTTCTAAAGACAAACTGACGACGTGGAGAGAGATAGGAAACTCCTGTTTCACACCCAGTGTTACAGTAAAACGTTCAGAGGTCCAATCATTATCCATGACAAAACTTTAAATTTCTGTTAAAAACTCTTCATCCAGTTTAGGAACTAGTCTCTAAAATAAAAATATTTCAAAC